>JBBDGP010002060.1:605000-865000 GCA_037952835.1 Lithobates septentrionalis | reverse complement strand
TTGCCACCATCAAAACTGCCCCATCAGAATTGCCCCATCAAAACTGCACCATCATATTGCCACCATCAAAACTGCCCTATCAAAACAGCCCCATCATATTGCCACCATCAAAACTGCCCCATCATATTGCCACCATCAAAACTGCCCCATCAGAATTACCCCATCAAAACTGCCCCATCATATTCCTCTATTATAAATCAGTACATGGTGTGTCTGTCCCCCTCCCCCGGGCTCTGTAATCAAAGCTGAGATGCTCCAGCCACCTCCCCCCCCCTGTGTATAACAGAAGCTTTGGTAACCATGGCAACAAAACAAACAGTACACTCTGATTAAGGGCTAAAATTTCCTGAAATGACCTCTAAACAAATGACCGTATTTTAAAAACTATACATCCTACAGCGAAGATCTTTATATTGTGAGAATCACAAGACCCAGACCTAGATTTTGATACATAGTATGTCTCTGAAATATTAAAATTGAAGGCACGGTCGCAGTTTAGAAATTGCCCTTCAAATTTGAAGGGGCTAGAGTGTAGTTTCAATGAATGTCAATGGACGGCGTGAGTTGCAAATAAATGGTCATATTGTGAAAACTATCAGGACTATGGCTTAGCCGTGGACATGTTTAGTGGCAGCAGGGATAGCTGAACGTTTTGATATAAGATTTGTGTAGGTGGGCTTGAAAATGAGGGAGTGGCGGCAGTTTAGAAATCATGTTCTGATTTTTCAGCTTTTGTCCCCTCCCCTGGGCTCTAATCAGAGCTGAGATGCTCCAGCCACCTCCCCCCCTGTGTATAACAGAAGCTTTGGTAACCATGGCAACAAAACACACACAGTACACTCTGATTAATGGCTAAAATTTCTTGAAATGACCTCTAAACAAAAAGCTTTTTCTCAAAAACTGTAAAAGATATAAAACTGAAAAGCTATAGCCAGATAGCTGAATATTTTGTGAACATTTTAAAGTTTGTTTGGTGTCTCTAGGTGAAAGTATGAAGGAGCTGAAACTTTTGGGAGCGGAAGAAAAATTTAAGGTTTTCAAGCATGCTCCCATTGACTTCAATGTTAAAAAAAAGTGATAAAAAGCTTAATATTTTAAAAAGTATAAATGGTAGAAAAAAAGTTGAAAAAGAGCACACCTCAGCTAAAATAGACGAACATTTTGATAGTTGAATGGTTTTAATAGCTGAAAGTATGCAGAAGTTACGCATTACCGAAAAACGTACGGAATAAGAAGAAAAACTAGAAAATGCATTTCCTGGGGAAAATGCGTGGGAATGCTGAATAGCTAAATTGCTAAAACGGCCGCCATCAAAACTGCCCCATCAAAATTGTCCCCATTAAAACTGCCCCATCATATTGCCACCATCAAAACTGCCCCATCAGAATTGCTCCATCAAAACTGTCCCATCATATTGCCACCATCAGAAATGCCACCATCAAAACTGCCCCATCATATTACCACCATCAAAACTGCCCCATCATATTGCCACCATCAAAATTGCCCCCATCATATTGCCATCAAAACTGCCCCATTAGAATTGCCCCATCAAAATTGTCCCCATCAGAATTGCCCCATCAAAACTAAAAGTAATTTTTTTTTTCAAAAGTAATTTTTTTTTTCAAAAGTAATTTTTTTTTTCAAAAGTAATTTTTTTTTTCAAAAGTAATTTTTTTTTTCAAAAGTAATTTTTTTTTTCAAAAGTAATTTTTTTTTTCTTTTTTTTTTCAAAAATATATTTTTTTTTTCAAAAATATATTTTTTTTTTCAAAAATATATTTTTTTTTTCAAAAATATATATTTTTTTTCAAAAATATATATTTTTTTTCAAAAATATATATTTTTTTTCAAAAATATATTTTTTTTTTCAAAAATATATTTTTTTTTTCAAAAATATATTTTTTTTTTCAAAAATATATTTTTTTTTCAAAAATATATTTTTTTTTTCAAAAATATTTTTTTTTTTCAAAAATAATTTTTTTTTTTCAAAATATTTTTTTTTCAAAATATTTTTTTTTTCTTTTTTTTTCAAAAATAATTTTTTTTTCAAAAATGTTTTTTTTTTTTCAAAAATATTGTTTTTTTTCAAATTTTTTTTTTTCAAAAATATATTTTTTTTTTCAAAAATGATTTTTTTTTTCAAAAATAATTTTTTTTTTCAAAAATATTGTTTTTTTTTCAAAAAAATTTTTTTTTTCAAAAATATATATATTTTTTTCAAAAATTTTTTTTTTTTTCAAAAATAATTGCTGAATAGCTAAATTGCTAAAACGACCTCCATCAAAACTGCCCCATCATACTGCCATCAAAACTGCCCCATCAAAATTGTCCCCATCATATTGCCACCATCAAAACTGCCCCATCAGAATTGCCCCATCAAAACTGCCCCATCATATTCCTCTATTATAAATCAGTACATGGTGTGTCTGTCCCCTCCCCCCGGGCTCTGTAATCAGAGCTGAGATGCTCCAGCCACCTCCCCCCTGTGTATAACAGAAGCTTTGGTAACCATGGCAACAAAACAAACAGTACTCTCTGATTAATGGCTAAAATTTCCTGAAATGACCTCTAAACAAATGGCCGTATTTTAAAAACTATACATCCTACAGTGAAGATCTTTATATTGTGAGAATCACAAGACACAGACCTAGATTTTGATACATAGTATGTCTCTGAAATATTAAAATTGAAGGCACGGTCGCAGTTTAGAAATTGCCCTTCAAATTTGAAGGGGCTAGAGTGTAGTTTCAATGAATGTCAATGGACGGCGTGAGTTGCAAACAAATGGTCATATTGTGAAAACTATCAGGACTATGGCTTAGCCGTGGACATGTTTAGTGGCAGCAGGGATAGCTGAACGTTTTGATATAAGATTTATGTAGGTGGGCTTGAAAATGAGGGAGTGGCGGCAGTTTAGAAATCATGTTCTGATTTTTCAGCTTTTGTCCCCTCCCCTGGGCTCTAATCAGAGCTGAGATGCTCCAGCCACCTCCCCCCTGTGTATAACAGAAGCTTTGGTAACCATGGCAACAAAACACATACAGTACACTCTGATTAATGGCTAAAATTTCTTGAAATGACCTCTAAACAAAAAGCTTTTTCTCAAAAACTGTAAAAGATATCAAATTGAAAAGCTATAGCCAGATAGCTGAATATTTTGTGAACATTTTAAAGTTTGTTTGGTGTCTCTAGGTGAAAGTATGAAGGAGCTGAAACTTTTGGGAGCGGAAGAAAAATTTAAGGATTTCAAGCATGCTCCCATTGACTTCAATGTTAAAAAAAGTGATAAAAAGCTTAATATTTTAAAAAGTATAAATGGTAGAAAAAAAGTTGAAAAAGAGCACACCTCAGCTAAAAGAGACGAACATTTTGATAGTTAAATGGTTTTAATAGCTGAAAGTATGCAGAAGTTACGCATTACCGAAAAACGTACGGAATAAGAAAAATAACTAGAAAATGCATTTCCTGGGGAAAATGCGTGGGAATGCTGAATTGCTAAAACGGCCCCCAGCAAAATTGCCCCCATCATATTGCCATCAAAACTGTCCCATCATATTGCCACCATCAAAACTGCCCCATCAGAATTGCCCCATCAAAACTGCACCATCATATTGCCACCATCAAAACTGCCCCATCAAAAAATATTTTTTTTTTCAAAAATATATTTTTTTTTTCAAAAATAATTGCTGAATAGCTAAATTGCTAAAATGACCGCCATCAAAACTGCCCCATCAGAATTGCCACCATCAAAACTGCCCCATCATATTCCTCTATTATAATCAGTACATGGTGTGTCTGTCCCCTCCCCCCGGGCTCTGTAATTAAAGCTGAGATGCTCCAGCCACCTCCCCCCCGTGTATAACAGAAGCTTTGGTAACCATGGCAACAAAACACACACAGTACACTCTGATTAATGGCTAAAATTTCTTGAAATGACCTCTAAACAAAAAGCTTTTTCTCAAAAACTGTAAAAGATATCAAATTGAAAAGCTATAGCCAGATAGCTGAATATTTTGTGAACATTTTAAAGTTTGTTTGGTGTCTCTAGGTGAAAGTATGAAGGAGCTGAAACTTTTGGGAGCGGAAGAAAAATTTAAGGATTTCAAGCATGCTCCCATTGACTTCAATGTAAAAAAAAAGTGATAAAAAGCTTAATATTTTAAAAAGTATAAATGGTAGAAAAAAAGTTGAAAAAGAGCACACCTCAGCTAAAAGAGACGAACATTTTGATAGTTGAATGGTTTTAATAGCTGAAAGTATGCAGAAGTTACGCATTACCGAAAAACGTACGGAATAAGAAGAAAAATAATAAAAAAACGAATAACAATAGTGGGACTGCTAAAGCATTCCCACTAATAAAAAAACGAACTAGAAAATGCATTTCCTGGGGAAAATGCGTGGGAATGCTGAATTGCTAAAACGGCCCCCAGCAAAATTGCCCCCATCATATTGCCATCAAAACTGTCCCATCATATTGCCACCATCAAAACTGCCCCATCAGAATTGCCACCATCAAAACTGCCCCATCAAAACTGCCCCATCAGAATTACCCCATCATATTCCTCTATTATAAATCAGTACATGGTGTGTCTGTCCCTTCCCCCCTGTGTATAACAGAAGCTTTGGTAACCATGGCAACAAAACAAACACTAACAGTACACTCTGATTAATGGCTAAAATTTCCTGAAATGACCTCTAAACAAATGGCCGTATTTTAAAAACTATACATCCTACAGCAAAGATCTTTATATTGTGAGAATCACAAGACTCAGACCTAGATTTTGATACATAGTATGTCTCTGAAATATTAAAATTGAAGGCACGGTCGCAGTTTAGAAATTGCCCTTCAAATTTGAAGGGGCTAGAGTGTAGTTTCAATGAATGTCAATGGACGGTGTGAGTTGCAAACAAATGGTCATATTGTGAAAACTATCAGGACTATGGCTTAGCCGTGGACATGTTTAGTGACAGCAGGGATAGCTGAACGTTTTGATATAAGATTTATGTAGGTGGGCTTGAAAATGAGGGAGTGGAGGCAGTTTAGAAATCATGTTCTGATTTTTCAGCTTTTGTCCCCTCCCCTGGGCTCTAATCAGAGCTGAGATGCTCCAGCCACCTCCCCCCCTGTGTATAACAGAAGCTTTGGTAACCATGGCAACAAAACACACACAGTACACTCTGATTAATGGCTAAAATTTCTTGAAATGACCTCTAAACAAAAATCTTTTTCTCAAAAACTGTAAAAGATATCAAATTGAAAAGCTATAGCCAGATAGCTGAATATTTTGTGAACATTTTAAAGTTTGTTTGGTGTCTCTAGGTGAAAGTATGAAGGAGCTGAAACTTTTGGGAGCGGAAGAAAAATTTAAGGATTTCAAGCATGCTCCCATTGACTTCAATGTTAAAAAAAAGTGATAAAAAGCTTAATATTTTAAAAAGTATAAATGGTAGAAAAAAAGTTGAAAAAGAGCACACCTCAGCTAAAAGAGACGAACATTTTGATAGTTGAATGGTTTTAATAGCTGAAAGTATGCAGAAGTTACGCATTACCGAAAAACGTACGGAATAAGAAAAATAACTAGAAAATGCATTTCCTGGGGAAAATGCGTGGGAATGCTGAATTGCTAAAACGGCCCCCAGCAAAATTGCCCCCATCATATTGCCATCAAAACTGTCCCATCATATTGCCACCATCAAAACAGCCCCATCAGAATTGCCTCATCAAAACTGCACCATCATATTGCCACCATCAAAACTGCCCCATCAAAAAATATTTTTTTTTTTCAAAAATATTTTTTTTTTTCAAAAATATTTTTTTTTTCAAAAATTATTTTTTCAAAAATATTTTTTTTTCAAAAATTTTTTTTTTCAAAAATTTTTTTTTTAAAAAATAATTTTTTTTTTTTCAAAAATATTTTTTTTTTCAAAAATATTTTTTTTTTTTCAAAAATAATTGCTGAATAGCTAAATTGCTAAAATGACCGCCATCAAAACGGCCCCATCAGAATTGCCACCATCAAAACTGCCCCATCATATTCCTCTATTATAAATCAGTACATGGTGTGTCTGTCCCCTCCCCCGGGCTCTGTAATCAAAGCTGAGATGCTCCAGCCACCTCCCCCCCCCTCTGTGTATAACAGAAGCTTTGGTAACCATGGCAACAAAACACACACAGTACACTCTGATTAATGGCTAAAATTTCCTGAAATGACCTCTAAACAAAAAGCTTTTTCTCAAAAACTGTAAAAGATATCAAACTGAAAAGCTATAGCCAGATAGCTGAATATTTTGTGAACATTTTAAAGTTTGTTTGGTGTCTCTAGGTGAAAGTATGAAGGAGCTGAAACTTTTGGGAGCGGAAGAAAAATTTAAGGATTTCAAGCATGCTCCCATTGACTTCAATGTTAAAAAAAAGTGATAAAAAGCTTAATATTTTAAAAAGTATAAATGGTAGAAAAAAAGTTGAAAAAGAGCACACCTCAGCTAAAAGAGACGAACATTTTGATAGTTGAATGGTTTTAATAGCTGAAAGTATGCAGAAGTTACGCATTACCGAAAAACGTACGGAATAAGAAGAAAAATAATAAAAAAACGAATAACAATAGTGGGACTGCTAAAGCATTCCCACTAATAAAAAAACGAACTAGAAAATGCATTTCCTGGGGAAAATGCGTGGGAATGCTGAATTGCTAAAACGGCCCCCAGCAAAATTGCCCCCATCATATTGCCATCAAAACTGTCCCATCATATTGCCACCATCAAAACTGCCCCATCAGAATTGCCACCATCAAAACTGCCCCATCAAAACTGCCCCATCAGAATTACCCCATCATATTCCTCTATTATAAATCAGTACATGGTGTGTCTGTCCCTTCCCCCCTGTGTATAACAGAAGCTTTGGTAACCATGGCAACAAAACAAACACTAACAGTACACTCTGATTAATGGCTAAAATTTCCTGAAATGACCTCTAAACAAATGGCCGTATTTTAAAAACTATACATCCTACAGCAAAGATCTTTATATTGTGAGAATCACAAGACTCAGACCTAGATTTTGATACATAGTATGTCTCTGAAATATTAAAATTGAAGGCACGGTCGCAGTTTAGAAATTGCCCTTCAAATTTGAAGGGGCTAGAGTGTAGTTTCAATGAATGTCAATGGACGGTGTGAGTTGCAAACAAATGGTCATATTGTGAAAACTATCAGGACTATGGCTTAGCCGTGGACATGTTTAGTGACAGCAGGGATAGCTGAACGTTTTGATATAAGATTTATGTAGGTGGGCTTGAAAATGAGGGAGTGGAGGCAGTTTAGAAATCATGTTCTGATTTTTCAGCTTTTGTCCCCTCCCCTGGGCTCTAATCAGAGCTGAGATGCTCCAGCCACCTCCCCCCCTGTGTATAACAGAAGCTTTGGTAACCATGGCAACAAAACACACACAGTACACTCTGATTAATGGCTAAAATTTCTTGAAATGACCTCTAAACAAAAATCTTTTTCTCAAAAACTGTAAAAGATATCAAATTGAAAAGCTATAGCCAGATAGCTGAATATTTTGTGAACATTTTAAAGTTTGTTTGGTGTCTCTAGGTGAAAGTATGAAGGAGCTGAAACTTTTGGGAGCGGAAGAAAAATTTAAGGATTTCAAGCATGCTCCCATTGACTTCAATGTTAAAAAAAAGTGATAAAAAGCTTAATATTTTAAAAAGTATAAATGGTAGAAAAAAAGTTGAAAAAGAGCACACCTCAGCTAAAAGAGACGAACATTTTGATAGTTGAATGGTTTTAATAGCTGAAAGTATGCAGAAGTTACGCATTACCGAAAAACGTACGGAATAAGAAAAATAACTAGAAAATGCATTTCCTGGGGAAAATGCGTGGGAATGCTGAATTGCTAAAACGGCCCCCAGCAAAATTGCCCCCATCATATTGCCATCAAAACTGTCCCATCATATTGCCACCATCAAAACAGCCCCATCAGAATTGCCTCATCAAAACTGCACCATCATATTGCCACCATCAAAACTGCCCCATCAAAAAATATTTTTTTTTTTCAAAAATATTTTTTTTTTCAAAAATTATTTTTTCAAAAATATTTTTTTTTCAAAAATTTTTTTTTTCAAAAATTTTTTTTTTTTTAAAAATTTTTTTTTTTTCAAAAATATTTTTTTTTTTCAAAAATATTTTTTTTTTTTCAAAAATAATTGCTGAATAGCTAAATTGCTAAAATGACCGCCATCAAAACGGCCCCATCAGAATTGCCACCATCAAAACTGCCCCATCATATTCCTCTATTATAAATCAGTACATGGTGTGTCTGTCCCCTCCCCCGGGCTCTGTAATCAAAGCTGAGATGCTCCAGCCACCTCCCCCCCCCTCTGTGTATAACAGAAGCTTTGGTAACCATGGCAACAAAACACACACAGTACACTCTGATTAATGGCTAAAATTTCCTGAAATGACCTCTAAACAAAAAGCTTTTTCTCAAAAACTGTAAAAGATATCAAACTGAAAAGCTATAGCCAGATAGCTGAATATTTTGTGAACATTTTAAAGTTTGTTTGGTGTCTCTAGGTGAAAGTATGAAGGAGCTGAAACTTTTGGGAGCGGAAGAAAAATTTAAGGATTTCAAGCATGCTCCCATTGACTTCAATGTTAAAAAAAAGTGATAAAAAGCTTAATATTTTAAAAAGTATAAATGGTAGAAAAAAAGTTGAAAAAGAGCACACCTCAGCTAAAAGAGACGAACATTTTGATAGTTGAATGGTTTTAATAGCTGAAAGTATGCAGAAGTTACGCATTACCGAAAAACGTACGGAATAAGAAGAAAAATAATAAAAAAAAAACGAATAACAATAGTGGGACTGCTAAAGCATTCCCACTAAATAGTGGGACTGCTAAAGCATTCCCACTAATAAAAAAACGAATAACAATAGTGGGACTGCTAAAGCATTCCTACTAATAAAAAAACGAATAACAATAGTGGGACTGCTAAAGCATTCCCACTAATAACAATAGTGGGACTGCTAAAGCATTCCCACTAATAAAAAAACGAATAACAATAGTGGGACTGCTAAAGCATTCCCACTAATAAAAAAACGAACTAGAAAATGCATTTCCTGGGGAAAATGCGTGGGAATGCTGAATTGCTAAAACGGCCCCCAGCAAAATTGCCCCCATCATATTGCCATCAAAACTGTCCCATCATATTGCCACCATCAAAACTGCCCCATCAGAATTGCCACCATCAAAACTGCCCCATCATATTGCCACCATCAAAACTGCCCCATCAGAATTACCCCATCAAAACTGCCCCATCATATTCCTCTATTATAAATCAGTACATGGTGTGTCTGTCCCCTCCCCCCTGTGTATAACAGAAGCTTTGGTAACCATGGCAACAAAACAAACACTAACAGTACACTCTGATTAATGGCTAAAATTTCCTGAAATGACCTCTAAACAAATGGCCGTATTTTAAAAACTATACATCCTACAGCAAAGATCTTTATATTGTGAGAATCACAAGACTCAGACCTAGATTTTGATACATAGTATGTCTCTGAAATAATAAAATTGAAGGCACGGTCGCAGTTTAGAAATTGCCCTTCAAATTTGAAGGGGCTAGAGTGTAGTTTCAATGAATGTCAATGGACGGTGTGAGTTGCAAACAAATGGTCATATTGTGAAAACTATCAGGACTATGGCTTAGCCGTGGACATGTTTAGTGGCAGCAGGGATAGCTGAACGTTTTGATATAAGATTTATGTAGGTGGGCTTGAAAATGAGGGAGTGGAGGCAGTTTAGAAATCATGTTCTGATTTTTCAGCTTTTGTCCCCTCCCCTGGGCTCTAATCAGAGCTGAGATGCTCCAGCCACCTCCCCCCCTGTGTATAACAGAAGCTTTGGTAACCATGGCAACAAAACACACACAGTACACTCTGATTAATGGCTAAAATTTCTTGAAATGACCTCTAAACAAAAAGCTTTTTCTCAAAAACTGTAAAAGATATCAAATTGAAAAGCTATAGCCAGATAGCTGAATATTTTGTGAACATTTTAAAGTTTGTTTGGTGTCTCTAGGTGAAAGTATGAAGGAGCTGAAACTTTTGGGAGCGGAAGAAAAATTTAAGGATTTCAAGCATGCTCCCATTGACTTCAATGTTAAAAAAAAGTGATAAAAAGCTTAATATTTTAAAAAGTATAAATGGTAGAAAAAAAGTTGAAAAAGAGCACACCTCAGCTAAAAGAGACGAACATTTTGATAGTTGAATGGTTTTAATAGCTGAAAGTATGCAGAAGTTACGCATTACCGAAAAACGTACGGAATAAGAAAAATAATAAAAAAACGAATAACAATAGTGGGACTGCTAAAGCATTCCCACTAATAACAATAGTGGGACTGCTAAAGCATTCCCACTAATTAATGACTAATGGCTAAAGTCTGCTGTCGGCTGATGTCACACAGAAAGTCCAGACTCTGGAGAGATCCCAACTTTATTTGCTGGTTCCATCTAGGATGCCTGACCGACGGCGGTCTCAGCCCCTCAGAGCCTGAGGCAGGCGCTCCCGCCCCCTCTGCAGCCCAATGCTCCACTGACCACTGGAGGGGCAGGGCAGAGCAGAGAGCCGGTGTCAGAGTGGGAGGAGTCCCAGGTCATTTATCATAGAAGTTTGGAGCTTCCTTTTTATAAGCGTATGACTTCTGTAGGGTTTGGAAGGGCATAGAAAAAGTCTGTAGTCCTTTTTGGAACAATTAAATAAGAATGACAAAAAACAGTAAGTTAGCATATGCATTTAGTTGGGATATTGTGCATGTATACATATATAAACAAACACACAGGATATAAAAAGTCTATACACCCCTGTCAGGTTTCTGTGATGTAAAAAACGAGTCAAAGATAAATTATTTCAGAACTTTTTTCACCTTTAATGTGACCTATAAACTGTACAACAAACTGAAATAGTTTAGGTGGAGGGACGAAAAAAAAAAACCCTTAACCTAATACTCTGTTAAAGCACCTTTTGATCTTATTACAGCACTCATTTTTCTTGGGTACGAGTCTATCATTGGCACATCTTGACTTGGCAATATTTGCCCACTCTTCTTTGCAAAAGCAAATCTGTCAGATTGCGAGGGCATCTCCTGTGCCCAGGACTCTTTAGAACACCCCTCAGATTTTCAATCGGATTCAGGTCTGGGCCATTCCAAAACCTTAACCTTCTTCTGGTAAAGCCATTCCTTTGTGGATTTGGATGTATGCTTTGGGTCGTTGTCATGCTGAAAGATGAAGTTCCTCTTCATGTTCAGCTTTCTAGCAGAGGTTTTGTGCCAATATTGACTGGTATTTGGAACTGTTCCTATGCCCTCTACCTTGACTAAGGCCCCTGTTCCAGCTGAAGAAAAACAGCCTCAAAGCATGATGCTGCCACCACCATGCTTCACTGTGGGTATGGTGTTCTTTTTGTGATGTGCAGTGTTGTTTTTGCGCCAAACCTATCTTTTGCAATTATGGCCAAAAAGTTCAACCTTAGTTTCATCAGACCATAACACATTTTCCCACATGCTTTTGGGAGACTTCAGATGTTTTTGCAAAATTTAGCCAGGCTTTGATGTTTTTCTTCGTAAGAAAAGGCTTCTGTCTTGCCACCCTACTCCATAGCTCAGACATATGAAATGGGGGATTGTTGTCGCATGTACCACACAGCCAGTACTTGCCACATATTCCTGCAGCTCCTTTAGGCCTCATTCACACGAGATGGACTCCGCTTCCACGGAGCCCGCCTCGGTCTGCCGGCTCAGCGGGAGATTTCTCCGTTGAGTCGGCGGATAACAGGTCCCTCTCTGCTCACTGCGCGGTGAGGGGCTTGTCAGGCGCCGCTGCTGCCTATGGAGGGATCGGATGAAAACGGATAGCATGTCCGTTTTTGTCAGATCTCACCCGATCCGATAGCGACGGATCCGGACGTAGGGCTATCCGTCTGTTTTTAGCGTATCGGACGGGGTTGGATGTCAGCGGACATGTCTCCACTGCCATCCGTCGCTCCATAGGCTAACATGGAGCGCCTGTTCAGGTCCGCCGTAAAAACTGACAGGCGGACCTGAACGGTCCGATCGTGTGAAAGGGGCCTTAATGTTGCTGTAGGCCACTTGGCAGCCTCCCTGACCAGTTTTCTTCTTGTCTTTTCATCAATTTTGGAGGGACGTCTAGTTCTTGGTAATGTCACTGTTGTGCCATATTTTCTCCACTTGGTGACAGTATTCAGTGTGTTCCTTGGTATGTCTAATGCCTTGGAAATTCTTTTGTACCCTTCTCCTGACCGATAACTTTTAACAAGAATATTCCTCTGATGCTTTGGAAGCTCTCTGCGGACCATGGCTTTTGCTGTTGGATGCGACTAAGAAAATGTCAGGAAAGACCTACTAGAACAGCTGAACTTTATTTGGGTTTAACCACTTCAGCCCCGGAATATTTTACCCCCTTCCTGACCAGAGCAGTTTTTACAATTTGGCACTGCGTCGCTTTAACTGGCAATTACGCGGTCATGCAATGCTGTACCCAAATTAAATTTGCGTTTCCCCCCCCCCCCCCACAAATAGAGCTTTCTTTTGGTGCCATTTAGTCACCTCTGCATTTTTTTATTTTTTGCAATATAAACGAAAAAAAGACTGAAAATTTTGAAAACAAAAAAAAAAATACAATAAACCCAGTATTAGTCATACATTTAGGCCAAAATCCATTCAGCCACATCTCGGGTAAAAAAAAATAAAAAATTCAATAAGCGTATATTTATTGGTTTGCACAAACGTTATAGCGTCTACAAATTAGGGTACATTTTCTGGAATTTACACAGCTTTTAGTTTTTGACTGCCTATCTCATTTCTTGAGGTGCTATAATGGTAGGGCAGTACAACCCCCCCCAAATTACCCTATTTTGGAAAGTAGACACCTCAAGTTATTTGCTGAGAGGCATGTTGAGTATTTTGCCACAAAGTTTTGAAAAACAAAATCCTTTTCTTTCTTCAATTTCAAAAACAAATGAGAGCTGCAGAATACTCACCATGCCTCTTAGCAAATACCTTGGGGTGTCTACTTCCCGAATTTGGGTCATTTGGGGGTGGGGGTTGGCTATCTTGACATTTCAGGGCCTCCAAAACTGTGATAGGTAGTGAGGAGTAAAATCACCATTTTACGCCCTTAGAAATCCTGAAGGCGGTGACTGGTTTTCGGGGTCCTGTACGTGGCTAGGCTCCCAAAAAGTCCCACACATGGTATGCCCCTGCTGAGGAGAAGCAGAAGAATGTATTTTGGAGCGTAATTCCACATATACCCATGTCATGTGTGAGCAATATATCATTTAGTGACAACTTTATGAAAAAAAAATTTAAATTAAATAATTTTTGTAATTTTCCCGAAACTTGTGGCAAAATATAAAATGTTCCATGTTCTCAGCAAATAGCTTGGGGTGTCTACTTTCCAAAATGGGGTCGTGTGTGTGTGTGTGTGTGTGTGTGTGTGTGTGTGTGTGTGTGTGTGTGTGTGGGGGGGGGGGGGGGGGGGTTGAACTGTCCTGGTATTTTATGCACATTAGAAGCTTATGCCACACATCACCCACTATTTGAAGACAAAGCCCTTTCTCACACTTTTTGTTCACATGAAAAAATATTTATTTTTTTGCTAGAAAACTACTTTGAACCCCCCAAACAATATATATATATATTTTAAAGCATAGGCCCTACAGATTAAAATGGTGGGTGTTGCAATTTTTTTTTCACATAGTATTTGCGCAGCGATTTTAAAAACTCAATTTTTTGGGGAAAAAAAAAAAAACACCTTTTTGAATTTTAATGCACTAAAACACACTATATTGCCCAAATGTTTGCTAAAAGATGATCTTTTGCCGAGTACATAGATACCAAACACGACATGCTTTAAAATTGCGCACAGCGGCAACAAACTACATAGATTTTAAAAAGCCTTTATAGGTTGCCACTTTAGATTTACAGAGGAGGGCTACTGTTAAAATAACTGCCCTTAATCTGACATTCGCAGTGCTACCTCACATGCATGGTGCAATTGCTGTTTACATATGACACGAAACCGATGCTTGCGTTTACCTTTGCGCATAAACATGGGAGGACATGGGTGCTTTTTTTTATTTAATTTTAATTATTACCGTATTTACTCGAGTATAAGTCGAGGCCCTAAATTTACCACAAAAAAGTGGGAAAAACTTATTGACCCGAGTATAAGACGAGGGTGAGAAATGCACAGCTACTGTAAGTGGAAAAGAGGGTCAACAATGCCCATTTGCATGCCTCACTGTGCCCATTTGCAGCCATAGGTCCTCCAAACTTCAAACTCGGTAGTTAAGTGTTCCTAGATGCCCCCTAGCTGCAGCCAAAATGTGGGGTCTCTGAACCCAAAGTGTTGCTGCAGATGGACACAGTTGACCGACTTTGGGGCCCCGTATCTCGGGCCACTTAGTGCTAGGAACCCCAAATTTGGTGTGCAAACCCAGGGAACTAGCACCATAAAATATCCAAAGCTAGGATTTCTAGCACCAAGTGGCCCTGAGATACAGGGCCCCAAAAATCGGGTTCAGAAAATGTCAAGCACTTTTCTGCAGCAGAGAATGACATTTTCCAAACCTATTTTGGGGCCCCGTATCTCGATGCCACTTGGTGCTAGGAACCCCAGCTTTGGATATGTTATGGTACCAGGTCCATTGTGTTTGCACACCAAATTTGGGGTTCCTAGCACCAAGGGGCCCTGAGATACGGGGCCCCAAAGTCGGTTCAGAAAATGTCAAGCATTTCTGCAGCAGAGAATGACATTTTCCGAACCTATTTTAGGGCCCCATATCTCAGGGCCACTTGGTGCTAGGAACTCCAGCTTTGGATATGTTATGGTACCAGTTCCACTGGGTTTGCACACCAAATTTGGGGTTCCTAGCACCAAGTGGCCCTGAGATATGGGGCCCCAAAGTCAGTTCGGAAAATGAAATTTTTTGCGGCAGAAAAGAGGGGGGCACTTTCAGCACAAAAAAATGTGCTGAAAAACTCGACTTATACTCAAGTATATACGGTAATTTTCTTTTTTTGTTTTATTTTTACACTGTTCCTTTCATTTTTTTTTAAAATAATTTTTATCATTATCGCAGTAAATGTAAATATCCCCTATAATAGCAATAGGTAGTGACAAGTACTCTTTAAAAAAAAAAAATTTAAAAAAATTGGGGTCTATTAGACTAGATCTCTCCTATACCCTCAAAGCATCTGACCACACCAAGATCGGTGTGATAAGATGCTTTCCCAATGGCGCTGTTTATATCTGGCAAAACCAAAGTCATGAAATGCTCATAGCTCACAGTTTTAGGCCATAAAGATGATTGGAGCCGTTCTGGTCTCCGAGCAGCTCTATGGTCAGCTGGCGGAACCACCGGCTGCATTCTCAAGTTCCCCAGTGGGACAGGAGAGCCCGAGAAAACCATGGAAGACGGCGGGAGGGGGGATGTTCCCTCCCACTGCTTGTAAAAGCAGTCTAGCGGCTAATCAGCCGCTAGGATTGCTTTTACATGAAAGCCAACCGCTGGCTGAAAAGTACGATACCAAGATTATACCCAACTCTGCAAGCATCATTCTGGTATAACAACTCAAAAGTCCAGCAACATACCAGTATGTTGCTGGTTCTTGTTGGGTATATATTGTAATGTTCTTTTTTTTCATGCAGCCTGTGGGCTGAACGAAAAAAGAGATTGATCGGTGGGTATGCCCAACATTAGAATACCGCCCTGCATCCACCCACTTCTAATGATGGGCATACATGCACCGTTTTTATTTATTTTATTTTCTTTTATAACTGTGGTGGTGAAATCACCTCCTACAGCGCTGGAGTCGCTGATTTATGTATCGTGAGACCAAACACTGTTGCTGTCAAGATAAATAAATTAGTGCTGCAGCTGAATGGCATACCTGAAAAGAAAATAATGGTTAACAATAAAACACAGTAAAGTATAAAAGAATTACATACCTGAAAAGCAGACATGATAAAACATAGTAACAATAAAACATTGCAGTTCAAAAATACAGTAAAAAGAGCAGAACAATAGAGAGAAAAGAAGAGAATAAAAACAACTATTGTTGGCTTTTTTAATAGATATAGATGTTTTACACTTATTTGTAACCAACTTTAAAGTGATTGTAAACCTTCCTTTTTTTAAAAAAAATAAGAAACATATCATATTTACCTCCACTGTGCAGTTTGTTTTGCACAGTGTGGCCCCATACCTCGTCTTCTGGGGGTGGCTCCTCTCTTCCTGGATTTTAAGGAAGGATCCAGTTCATCCTGACGCTTTGTATAGCACATAAGCGTTCAGCAGAGCCAATTGGAATAATTATA
Organism: Lithobates septentrionalis; assembly: GCA_037952835.1. Taxonomy (NCBI): domain Eukaryota; kingdom Metazoa; phylum Chordata; class Amphibia; order Anura; family Ranidae; genus Lithobates; species Lithobates septentrionalis. The sequence continues at coordinate 848,592 of JBBDGP010002060.1, read as the reverse complement.
CAGACACTTTTGTACAAGCGTCTGGCCTGCTGGCGCCATCAACTGGTCGTTGGTCCCCCCCCTCCCACATTAAGGTTTTATTCCTGGACCCACAGAGGTTTCTCAACACCAGACACCGTTGGAATTTGGACTGTCGTATCTGTGTGAAGGGAGGACAGAATGAATCCACACTGTCAAAAGCCTTTGCGGCGTCCAGCGACAGTATGGCTCTCCCCCCCAGATTATCCACCGGCACCTGCAGATTCAAATACAGACGCCAAATATTCTCAGCAGTGGAACGAGTAGGTATAAAGCCAGACTGGTCTCGATGGACCAGCTTGCCTATCACCCGAGAGAGTCTTGTGGCCAGTATTCGGGCCAGCAGCTTAACGGCCGCATTCAGTAAAGAAATTGGCCGATAAGAGTCCGGCACCAACTTATCCTTGCCTGGCTTGGGGAGAACTACAATGATTGCATCTTGCATGTTGTCAGGCAGGCGGCCTGTTTCAACTGCCTCAGACAAGGCCCGCAAAAGGGGTTGCAAATGGACTTCACCATACCAGGCATACACCTCCGCCGGAAGGCCGTCTGAGCCAGGTGATTTGAGGTGTGAAGCCCCATCCAAGGCCTCAGCCAGTTCTGTTAAAGTGATTGGAGAATTTAACATGTCTCCGTCTAACTCAGTAAGCTGGGGAAAGGGGCAAGCTAGTAAGAATAGAGCCAAGTCTGATGGGTCATAGCTAGTTTTGGAAGTATATAGATGATTATAAAACCGATGGAAGTCATGTAAGATATCAGAATTGAGAGTATGCATCTCCGTTATCTCTGTCCGTATAGCCAAGATATTACCGTAGTAGAATCCCGCTGCTACCTTGCTACAAGGGCCAGAAGATGGCCAGTATTTTCTCCTTCTCAAAGTAGCCCTGTTGGAGAAAATATCGTCTCTTCTCCGCTGCGGACAACAGAACAAAATTATACAGAGATTGTGCCTCGGTCCAAGAGTCATGGTTAGCTTGGGATGGGTCTGCAACTAATGCCTGCTCTCTAGGCCTCATTTCCTCTCGTAATCCTATTTCCTGGAACGGTTTTTGATACCTGTGATTTCTTTAATAATGCAACCTCTCAAGAAAGCCTTAAGTGAGTCCCATATCACAGCTGCACTAGCAGAACCCCTGTTGAATTGTAGGAAGTCCCTCAATGCAACCGTGACCCCGTCAAGAGATGGGAACAGGGTCAAACAAAAGGGATTCACTTTCCACAATGGGCGACACAGCCACAGCGTCCAGCCGTACCTAGAATGGAGAGTGGTCAGATAGGAGACGCGGCTCATATGCCAAGTCCCTCACTCACTGCATTAGGGCCTCATTCCCCAGCCCCAAATCGATGCAAGAAAGTCCATCATGTGTGGCAGAATGACACGAATAAAAAAAATTTCTCCTGCGCTTGAGTGGCTAAAACCTCAATGATAAGGCCAAAAAGCTTCTGTGATGTCTGCCGTCTTGCAGCCCTCTTCAGAACATTGGGTATTCATGGACTACAGAAGGATAAAAAGAAAAAGCGCACCAACCTAGTGCATTACCACAAAAAGCGTTTATTAAAAGGATAAAACAACAAATGGATACTCACAAACGAGCATGTACGGTGAACATGAACATTAGCTGCAGGTACGCAGTAGTGGACATCAAAACGTAATCGGGACCTGGACATCCAATTGATTTTGTTTCTAAAAACTCCAATATGTTTCACTCACTTCAACCATTGACTTATTTATGAATGATCGATTGGCACACCTGGGCCCTAGATGTAGACTATTACTGTACCTATGTTTTTATTGTGGTGGTATAGTGACATCAGGGTGGGTCCATATACCTTGGAGGGATGGGTCTGGGTGGGTGGGAGTGGCCTTTTTTTGTGGGCTGGTGCTGGCTGACACATGGTCATATGCTTACACACATAAATGGAGGAGCTCCCACTTGCGAGGAGTTACCACCCGCTTAGGCTCTGAGGAAAGGGGTTCTCCCCAGAAACGCATCAGACATGGCCATATCAATTGGATGTCCAGATCCCGATTACGTTTTGATGTCCGCTACTGCGTACCTGCAGCTATTGTTCATGTTTAACGTACATGCTCGTTTGAGTATCCATTTATTGTTTTAACTTTTTAATAAACGCTTTTTGTGGTAATGCACTAGGTCGGTGCGCCCTCTTTTTCTTTTCTTTTTATCCTTTAGAATGACACGAATAACTTCTGTCCTCAGCGTGTCTCTCGCGCCACACATAACGGAGTCCCAGTTCAGAGAGCAAAGAGGCAAATGCCGTCTTTCTCACTGTTGGTTTTACTGGTCTGGGTGCCAAAGGCAGTCTGTCTAAGCGCAAATCCAGGGTATTATTAAAGTCACCCAAAACTAGTAAAGGGATATCTGGGAATAAAGCCATAAATTGTGCTAAACTTCTAAGAGGAGCTGCCGAGAATGGCGGGGGAATATACATTGCAGCAAGAATACACAGGAGCCCATTAAGCTTGCATAGCAGAAAAACATATTTGCCCCTCTGTCAATCCGCTGCTGAATACACTCAAAAGAAATATTAGTTGATATCAATATACTAACTCCCCTTGAATAGGAGGAATGTATAGAATGAAATTGTGTTGGATATTTACGGGAGTGAAGCAGACGGACAGAGTTAGGTTGCAAGTGCGTTTCCTGGAGACAAATTATCTGAGGCTGCAATCTACTGAAGTATTTAAATATTGCATTTTTCTTGACCTCATCTCCAGGCCCCTGACATTCCATGACAAAAGTAGTATACCCTTATTAGTTACATCAGCCATTAGGTGCAACAGATAGGTAGATGTGCATATACCCAAGGGAGAGAAAAGGACCGAGGTCCTTCCCTGTTAAGTAACATATGCACTACAGGTATTAAGTGTGCGCTTGAGTCAAATGTACACAGGGCTGGACTGGGACAAAAATGTGGCCCTGGACTTCACCCAGACCAGCCCAGGGCACGGTACGTCAGCGTACGGGGCCCGGCACGTCAGGGCACAGAGCCCTCGGCACGTCAGGGCACAGAGCCCTCGGCACGTCAGGGCACAGAGCCCTCGGCACGTCAGGGCACAGGGCCCAGCACGTCAGCGTACAGGGCCCAGCACGTCAGCGTACAGGGCACAGCACGTCAGCGTACAGGGCACAGCACGTCAGCGTACAGGGCACAGCACATCAGCGTACAGGGCACAGCACATCAGCGTACAGGGCACAGCACATCAGCGTACAGGGCACAGCACATCAGCGTACAGGGCACAGCACATCAGCGTACAGGGCACAGCACATCAGCGTACAGGGCACAGCACATCAGGGTACAGGGCACAGCACATCAGAGTACAGGGCACAGCACATCAGCGTACAGGGCACAGCACATCAGCGTACAGGGCACAGCACATCAGCGTACAGGGCACAGCACATCAGCGTACAGGGCACAGCACATCAGCGTACAGGGCACAGCACATCAGCGTACAGGGCACAGCACATCAGCGTACAGGGCACAGCACATCAGCGTACAGGGCACAGCACATCAGCGTACAGGGCACAGCACATCAGCGTACAGGGCACAGCACATCAGCGTACAGGGCACAGCACATCAGCGTACAGGGCACAGCACATCAGCGTACAGGGCACAGCACATCAGCGTACAGGGCACAGCACATCAGCGTACAGGGCACATTAGGGTACAAAACATCAGGGTACAGAGCCCAGCACATCAGGGTACATAGCCCAGCACCTCAGGGTACAGGACATCAGGGCACAGCACATCAGGGTGCAGAGCCCAGCACATCAGGGCACAAGGCACATCAGGGTACAGAGCCCAGCACATCAGGGTACAGGGCACAGCACATCAGGGCACATAGGGGCACATCAGAGCACATTACACATCAGGGCACATGGCACATTATGGGGCACATTGGGGCAAATAGAACATCAGGGCACATAGCACATCAGGGCACATTATAGGGCACATCAGAGGGCACATGATGGGGCACATCATCAGGGCACATCAGGGGGGAATAATGGAATCTTACTATTCAGTATGCAGAGTAGCGCAGGAAGCGCCTGTCTGTAGCGAGTTCTCTCTCATGTCATGCAGCGCTGCTCGGCGGCCCCTCCTCTCTTCTCATCTATCCCAGATGATGTCACGACTCACAAGCCAATGGGGATAGACGAAGAGAGGTAGGGCCGACGGGGAGCGAGCAGCGCTGCATGACATTAAAGAGAACTCACTACAGACAAGCGCTTCCTGCGCTACTCTGCATACTGGCTAAATCTCGATCTACCCGTCAGGCGCCAGCTGTCGGCGGTTGATGGGTAGATCGCCGCGCACCGCAGACGCGGCTGAAACCAGCCCACACTGAGCCAACGACCCACCGGGAACCTCCCCAGTAGTCCCGATGGCCAGTCCATCCCTGAATGTACATAAAAAATGAGCTTGAGTTCAAGCACATTACCGACCAGGAAAGGACAGTGTTCTTGCTCCACCCAGTGGACGTTTGGAGAATGGGCGGTAGTGTCTTATTTCTCAGAAGCAGTTCCTGTAGAAAAAAAATACAACAAGGGGAAGGAGAGAGAGAGGTGCATATTCATAAGGGACAGGTCACACTCTGTGGCCATCAGGGCCCAGAAAGAAACAAAAAAAACCACCCCCAAACCGATAGGGGGACCAGTCCTCGCAGGACAATCCTGTGGGGGCTCCATAGCAGCCGTGGGGCAAATTGACTGTGCATGCCAGCAAACTTAGAGCTCAAAATTAACAGATCAGTAAGGCTCTGTGTGGCACAAAAACATCAGGCTGCATGAGCTGTCCCCGCTGAATGTCTAAGGACTGTCAAAAGCACCTTTGAAGTGGATCTGTAAATGTCCCACTGTTATAGTGGTTGCTGTGCGAGCTGCCTCTCCTCTGTCGAGCCAATGCATTGCAGAATTGGGGTTGTCAAAAAAGTGTGAGTTGCCATTGGCGATGACCTTTAACTATGCAGGATAGAGCATAAAGTATTCAACATTGAGGTCACGCAGCCTCCTCTTAATGTCCATGAACTTAGATCTTTGCCTCTGGACTTCTGCAGAGAAGTCAGGGAACAGGGAGACTTTTGCACTGTCAACTGTCAGTGTGCCAGCAGCCCTGGCCTTATTCAGGATGGCATCCCTGTCTTTGTAATTCAGGAGACGGAACAAAAAGGGTCTAGGTGGGGGTCTTGCAGGGACCCTGTGCGCCCTCTCCAAAGCAAACATAGGCAAAAAAGCATCACGGCCGAAGGTGTCTGTAAGCCATGCTTCAATAAAGGTGTCAGGATACACCCATCAGCAGACAGCCTCGAAGATGTCTAAGGCACAGAGGAAGACATATTCCTGTTGCACACAGAAACCGGGCTTTGACATTTAGACGTGCGCATGCGCGAACAAGAGCGCAAACAGTGGCCGTCACGCATTCCTGAGATACGATCGGCACCCGTACACTTCCGTACGTATCCATTGAGCGCACTAGCGCTCGTTCACGTTGGCGCCAAACGTCCTATTTAAGTCCAGCTGGTGCTTGGCCTGGTGCTGCCTTGTCTTCAGCTTCTGAGTGTCCAGTAACCTGTGAACCTGTATCCTGACTCCTGGCCCGTCCTGTTACCTTTCCTTGAACTCTGCCTGTACCGATCCCGGCTTGTCCTGTGACTAATCTTCTGCTTTCTCCCTGGCTACCGCACTGCTGATCTGGTTTGACCCGGCTTGTTCCTGACTACGATCCTGCCTGCACCTAGTACCCGACTTGATCTACCGTGTATGACCCGGCCTGCCTGACCCTGCTGCTTGTCGTTGCCATCTGCACCTGCTGCCATCTGCTAGTCTCCTGCGGAAGCTTTCCTGTGTCTCTTCAGCACGACCGGACCCGCTACCCTGCTACCACCAAAGACTTTCTGGCACTCGTGCGACTCTGTACTTTGGTGCCTCCTGTTTGCTCTATCAGGGGCCCTAAGTCAGAGTGGTAAGAGAGGCCTTGCTCGTCCATTCAGGCTCTTCTACCAGGTACGTGATAGTACAAGGCAGCCATGACTGAGCCTGAACGAGCAACCTCCTCCGTAGAGCAGCTGTGTCATCACCTAACGGCATTTACCCAAACAGTCAAGAGCCTGCAAGCAAGTTACAGCCAGCTGGAAGAACGAATTCATGAACTCTCTCCAACACCTACTCTTGTAATGCAGTCACCGGAACCCCGGGTTCCGATTCCAGAGAAGTTTTCTGGCAACCGTGGCAAGTTCAGGACTTTTCAGAATGCCTGTATCCTGTATTTTTCATTACAGCCCCAGACCTTCTCTCAGGAGATCACCAAAGTAGGGTTTGTTATCTCCCTCCTGCAGGGTGAACCTCAGTCCTGGGCTCACCGTTTAATGGAACAGGGCCATCCCTGTCTGTCAAGCCTGACCACCTTCTTTGCATCCATGGCTCAAATCTACGAGGACCCTCTGCGAACTGCCACGGCCGAGTCTGCTCTGCATGCGCTCCAGCAAGGCCATCGAGCCGCTGAGGACTATGTAACGGACTTTAGATGCTGGAGCGCAGACGTCGAATGGAACAGTGCTGCTCTCTGTTACCAATTTCGACTAGGACTATCCGAAACCCTAAAAGATGAACTAGCTCGTGTTGGAGTACCTGAATCCTTAGAAGCACTCATCGACCTGACAATTCAAATTGACAGACGTCTGAGGGAACGCAGTGCAGAGAGATCAACTGAACGATTCCAGCCTCCAGGGCTGCTACCACAAGAGTCTGGTCCATCTAGTCCATCTCAACCCAGCAGGTTCCATCCCTCCCTCTCTCCAGAGGAACGTCTGTACCGTCGTCAGAACCACTTGTGTCTGTATTGTGGAAGGGATGGCCATTATGTGAGTTCCTGTCCTGCCAAGATTCGGAAATGTCTGTCCTTTCTCCCGGCTAGCCAGTCCTCCCGGCCTACCAAGTCTTCTCACCTGGCCGTACAGATCTCACTACAACTTTCAGGAAGAGTGATCCAAGTACCTGCTATTGTAGATTCAGGGGCTTGCAGTTGCTTCATTGACTTGACTTTTGCTCTTCAACATAAAATTCCTCTGCAACCCAAAGCTCATGGACTATCTATCCACCTGGCGGACGGGTCACATATTAAATCCGGTCCGGTTACCCAGGAGACTGTTCCGTTATTAGCTACTATTTCTGGTGACCACAGAGAACTGTTACGCCTGGATGCCATAGCTTCACCACTGTTCCCTATCATTCTGGGTATGCCATGGCTCCAGGCACATAATCCCTGTATCCATTGGGATGTCGGAAAAGTCGAGTTTCCCTCTCTCTACTGCCAGCAACATTGCTTCTCCAGACCCTTCTGTTATCCATCCCCCTTGCTGTGCATGGACTCAGATGATGAAACCCGTCCTTCCATTCCAGCACCCTACCAAGACTTTGCCGATGTGTTCAGTAAGAAGGGAGCTGAGATTCTACCTCCACATAGACCATACGACTGCCCCATCGAGCTCCTCCCTGGGGCCGAGATACCTTTTGGGCGAATCTTTCCCTTGACTGAACCTGAACTTGCCGCCTTAAAAGTCTATATTGATGACAGCCTGAGAAAGGGATTTATCCGTCCCTCTACATCCCCAGCCGGAGCTGGGATTTTCTTTGTTGAGAAAAAGGATCTTTCCCTTCGCCCGTGCGTGGACTACCGGGACTTAAATAAAATCACGATCAAAAACCGATACCCCTTGCCTCTAGTACCAGAGTTGTTTCAGAGACTCCGTTCTGCTGTCATCTTCACAAAATTAGACTTGCGAGGGGCATATAACCTGGTACGTATTCGTGAAGGTGACGAATGGAAGACGGCCTTTCGTACCAGGTTTGGACATTTCGAATACTTGGTGATGCCCTTTGGGCTATGTAATGCCCCAGCAACGTTCCAACACTTTATTAATGATGTTCTCCGGGACTATTTAGACTTATTTGTTATTGTATATCTTGACGATATCTTGATTTTCTCTCCTTCTTTAGAAGCCCATCGAGAACATGTCAGAAAAGTTTTGGCTCGACTCAGACAGCACAGCTTATTTGCAAAAATAGAAAAATGCGAATTTGAATGCCCAAGCATCCAGTTCCTGGGCCTTGTTCTTTCCACAGGGGGCATTAAGATGGACCCCCAGAAGGTCTCGGCAATCCTGGATTGGCCGGCTCCTACGGACAAGAAAGGGGTGCAACGGTTCGTAGGATTTGCGAACTTCTATAGGAAATTTATCAAGGGGTTTTCCGCAATAATTTCTCCCATAACTCAACTGACAAGACAGTCCCAACGGTTCCAGTGGTCTTCCGAGGCGCAAACCGCATTTGAGACTCTGAAAGGTCTTTTCACAGCTGCACCTATATTACGTCATCCAGATCCTGCTCTGCCGTTCGTCCTAGAGGTAGACGCATCAGAGACGGCAGTAGGGGCAGTTCTGTCTCAACGCCAAGGGGCCAAGTCCCTACTACATCCTGTGGCATTTTTTTCCCGCAAGTTGTCCCCGGCAGAGAAAAACTATGACGTAGGAGACCGTGAGCTTCTGGCAATTAAAGCTGCTCTCGAAGAGTGGAGATACCTACTGGAAGGTGCAGCTCATCCGATTCTGATCTACACCGATCATCGAAACTTAGAGTATCTGCGAGTCGCAAAGCGCTTAAAACCCCGGCAGGCCAGGTGGGCACTCTTTTTTACAAGATTCACCTTTCATATTACCTACAGGCCAGGATCTAAGAACATTAAGTCGGATGCTCTATCCCGAATGTTTGGCACGACAGAAGAACCGGTTTCTCCGGATACCATTCTTCCTCCCGGAAATTTCCTCTTATTACAGGAAGATTTGTTGTCACAAATTAGACAAGCCACTGTTGATGTCTCACCACCTCCTGAGATGACGTTACAAGCTAAAGATGGCCTGTTATGGCACAACAACAAGATCTTTGTGCCTGAAGGTCTACGAGTCCCCACCTTGGGTCTCTGCCATGACCATGCCCTTGCAGGACACTTTGGAGTCCACAAGACAACTGAGCTCTTACAGCGTACCTTTTGGTGGCCTTGTTTAAAAGAAGACTGCAAGAAGTACATTGAAACCTGCCCTACCTGCGCCAGAAATAAATATAGCCGAACAAAATCCTGGGGTTTGTTGAGACCCTTACCAGTTCCGGATAGACCCTGGCAGATGATCTCTATGGATTTTATCACTGAGCTCCCTCCTTCCGAAGGTTACTGTACCATCTTTGTAGTCATAGATCGGTTGTCGAAGATGGCACATTTCCTACCCATGAAGGGTACCCCGTCTGCCTCTGAGACAGCGCAGGTCTTTATTAAAGAAATCGTGAGACTTCATGGACTTCCTGCCAATATCGTGTCGGACCGCGGGGTACAATTCACATCTAGATTTTGGAGAGCCTTGTGTAAATCTTTGAAAATCGAACTATCCTTTTCCTCAGCTTACCATCCCCAGACCAATGGTCAAACGGAAAGGACCAACCAGACGTTAGAGCAATACTTACGTTGTTTCTCTTCCTTCTCACAGGATGACTGGTTGGCACTATTACCTCTGGCGGAGTTTGCGTATAATAATTCAGAGCATTCTGCCATCAAACAAGCCCCATTCTTCGCCAACTATGGGTTCCATCCCGCATTCTTGACTGCCTCTGCTCCAGAATGCCCTGTTCCGGCAGTTCAGGACACAATAAACTTTTTCAGGACCAACAATCAGTTACTACAGAAGACGATGACCAAGGCCCAGGAAGACTATAAAAAATCCTTTGATAAGAAGAAGCGGGGAGAGTTGATTCTGGAACCTGGTGATCCGGTCTGGTTAGCTACTACTAATCTGAAATTAGCCTGCCCATCCAGAAAACTGGGCCCTAGGTTTGTGGGACCCTTCAGGGTGAAGAAAAGGATCAATAACGTGGCTTATGAGTTGGCACTCCCGGATTCCTTCAGAATCCACCCAGTCTTCCATATCTCTCTACTGAAACCTGCTAGTCCAGATCCATTTCCCGAACGAAGTAGTAATCCTCCTGCACCGGTAATGATAGATGGGGAAGAGGAGTACGAGGTCGAGGCGATCATGGATTGCAGGAAGAGACAGAATCAGGTTCAGTACTTGGTCAAATGGAAAGGGTACGGACCTGAGGAGAATTCCTGGGAACCAGAGGGCAATATCCATGCCAACAGACTTATCCAAGCATTCTGTCGAAACCATCCGGAGAGACTAGCTCAGTTGGGCATCCGGAGGCTGCCCATTGGAGGGGGGCAATGTCAGGATACACCCATCAGCAGACAGCCTCGAAGATGTCTAAGGCACAGAGGAAGACATATTCCTGTTGCACACAGAAACCGGGCTTTGACATTTAGACGTGCGCATGCGCGAACAAGAGCGCAAACAGTGGCCGTCACGCATTCCTGAGATACGATCGGCACCCGTACACTTCCGTACGTATCCATTGAGCGCACTAGCGCTCGTTCACGTTGGCGCCAAACGTCCTATTTAAGTCCAGCTGGTGCTTGGCCTGGTGCTGCCTTGTCTTCAGCTTCTGAGTGTCCAGTAACCTGTGAACCTGTATCCTGACTCCTGGCCCGTCCTGTTACCTTTCCTTGAACTCTGCCTGTACCGATCCCGGCTTGTCCTGTGACTAATCTTCTGCTTTCTCCCTGGCTACCGCACTGCTGATCTGGTTTGACCCGGCTTGTTCCTGACTACGATCCTGCCTGCACCTAGTACCCGACTTGATCTACCGTGTATGACCCGGCCTGCCTGACCCTGCTGCTTGTCGTTGCCATCTGCACCTGCTGCCATCTGCTAGTCTCCTGCGGAAGCTTTCCTGTGTCTCTTCAGCACGACCGGACCCGCTACCCTGCTACCACCAAAGACTTTCTGGCACTCGTGCGACTCTGTACTTTGGTGCCTCCTGTTTGCTCTATCAGGGGCCCTAAGTCAGAGTGGTAAGAGAGGCCTTGCTCGTCCATTCAGGCTCTTCTACCAGGTACGTGATAAAAGGCCACTGTGTTTTTGTCCTCTGCCCTCTCTGGGAATCCTACCGCGCGGATGTTATTTCTATGTAAACGGTTCTCCACGTCCTCTAAACGGGCCGCACTAGCCATAGATTGTATGTGGCCAACATCTCTTCGCAGGGGCTGCCATTCATCCTCTAATGTGCCAATGTGGCTGTCACGTACCTGAAGGGAGACTGAAATGACGAGATCGGCCTCTCTTGTATCTCCATTCCAGGTCCCGCTGAGAGTGGAACAGAAGGAGCCAAGGAACAGGAGGCACACGAGCGCCTGCAAATGGTGACCTGGAATCCTGTAGCAGGAAGTCGCAGCGGGTCGCAGGACTGTGGTTGCAGAGTAGGAAGTTGCAGCTGGTAGCAGGACTGTGGTTGCAGAGTAGGAAGTTGCAGCTGGTCGCAGGACTGTGGTTGCAGAGCAGGAAGTCGCAGCTGGTTGCAGGACTGTGGTTGCAGAGCAGGAAGTCACAGCTGGTCGCAGGACTGTGGTTGCAGAGCAGGAAGTCGCAGGACTGTGGTTGCAGAGCAGGAAGTCGCAGCTGGTCGCAGGACTGTTGGACACTTAGTTGTGCTGGGCCGAGCTGGGCACCAGGGCAGGGTCACAGGAATAGCCAGGTTCGTCAACAAGCGGGCAGCAGGGTACAGGAACATCAGGCAGAGGCAGGTCAGATGGGGAGCCGGGTTTGTCAACAGGCGGGCAGCAAGGTACCGGAACATCAGGCAGAGACGGGTCAGATGGGAAGCCGGGATCAAGAACCAGAGATCAGGTTAAGCAGAGTTCAGAGCCGGGTAAACAGGAGCCAAGGTCAGCAACGGGAATCAGGCAGAATAACAGGTTTCAGAGTAACAGGACACAGCTGAAGACCAGTCAGCACCAATCAGTTGCTGAGGCCTCCTTTACATAGGCTGACTGGCGCCAAGGCGCGCTCCTGTGCGTGCACACTGGGCGCCGCGCACGGGCATCTGTGGTCTCCCGTGTGCGCATGCGCACCAGGCGATTTCTGCTGGTTTCCTTACATTGCCCCCCCCTTAAGGGCAGCCTCCGGATGCCCACCAAGGATCTTTTCTCAGGATGGTGGCGAAGGTAAGCTTGAACCAATCGTGGGGCGTGCACATCAGAGCAGGGTTCCCACGAATTGTCTTCAGGGCCATAGCCCTTCCACTTAATAAGGAACTGGGTTTGGCCCCTTCTCTTCCTGCAATCCAGGACAGCCTCAACTTCGAACTCCTCATTCCCTTCCACCAACAGAGAAGCAGGAGTCTCGGATTCTCGGTCAGGAAAGGGATTAGCCACGGATCGTTTCAAGAGGGACACGTGGAACACTGGATGAACCTTTAGATTTTCTGGTAGGCCTAACTCAAAAACAACAGCGTTAATCTTTTTTATAGGAAATGGGCCAATGTATCTTGGTCCTAGCTTCCTTGAAGGGCAGGCCAGCTTAAGATTTGTGGTAGATAGCCATACCTTATCTCCGGGTTTCAGATCCAGGTTACCTCTTATTCTGTCATAGAATCTCTTGTCATCTACTTGGGACTTAGAGATAGCTTCTTTCAGGAATAGGTTGTTAACTTTCCAGAACTCCAGATGATCCTGTACTGCCGGTACTGAGGATTCCTGGGGGACATCTGGCAAGAAAGATGGATGAAACCCAAAATTAGCAAAAAATGGGGTTTGCTTGATAGAGTGTATTGAATTATTGTAGGCGAACTCTGCTAACGGCAAAAGAGACGCCCAGTCGTCCTGTGCAAAAGAAGAGAAACATCGGAGATATTGCTCCAGAGTCTGGTTCGTTCTCTCCGTTTGGCCGTTTGTCTGGGGATGGTAAGCAGATGATAAGCAGGGTTTTCCAAAACATGGAAGTAAACTGTACGCCACGATCCGACGTGATGTTAATAGGGATACCATGTAGGCGTACCACTTCCTTGACAAAGGATGAGGCAGTCACTGCAGTGGAAGGAGTACCTTTTAGGGGCACAAAGTGGGCCATCTTGGATAGGCGATCCACTATGACAAAGATGGTGGTAAATCCCTCGGATGGGGGTAACTCGACAATGAAGTCCATGGAGATCATGCGCCATAATTTATCTGGTACAGGGAGAGGTTCCAGCAGGCCCCAATTCCTGGATCTGTCAGTCTTGTTCCGTAAGCACGTAGTGCAAGATCTCACATAGTCTCTACAGAATTGTATTAAGTCTGGCCACCAGAAGGAGCGAAGGACCAGTTTCGAAGTTTTGTGTACCCCGAAATCTCCTGCCAGAGGATGATCATGGCACATGTAGAGGACTGCTGTTCGTAGCTGTTCTGGAACAAAGATCTGTGTGCCATGGAAGTAGAGACCCTCTGTAAGCTGGAGATAAAGTTCTTGGGAGGGAGGATGATTCAGGACTGTGGTCTTGATTTGGGAAATGAGATCAGTTTGTAGTAACAGGAAGTTTTTCGCGGGTAGGATGGTATCCAGTTCAGGAGATACTTCAGTATCTTGAAACATACGTGAAAGAGCGTTGGGCTTCCCGTTCTTGGATCCGGGCCAGTAAGTGATGTGAAAGCAGAATCTTGCAAAAAAAAAAAAAAAAAAAAAAAAAAAAAAAAAAAAAAAGAGCCCACCTGGCCTGGCGAGGTCTTAATCTTTTCGCCGTTCTTAAGTATTCCAGGTTTTTATGATCCGTGAATACAAGAATAGGGTGTGCAGCTCCCTCTAGCAAATAACGCCATTCTTCAAGGGCAGATTTAATAGCGAGTAATTCCCGATCACCAACATCGTAGCTCCTTTCCAGATTACTCAGGTTTTCTGGAGAAGAAAGCGACAGGATGAAGTAGGGATTTTGTCCCATGTCGTTGGGACAATATGGCTCCCACGGCTATTTCAGAGGCATCCACTTCAAGAACATAGGGCAGAGCAGGATCTGGGTGTTTCAGGATGGGTGCGGATGTGAAAAGACCTTTCAGTTTTTCGAATGCTGTCTGAACTTCTGAGGTCCATGTGAAGGTCGTACGTAGCTTGGTTAACTGAGTGATAGGGGATACGATACTGGAAAAGTCTTTAATACATTTTCTGTAAAAATGAGCAAACCCCAAAAACCGTTGTACAGATTTCTTATCAGTAGGGGCAGGCCAATCGAGCACTGCAGATACCTTCTGTGGGTCCATGGCAATTCCGTCTGCGGAGATAATAAGCCCCAGAAACTGGATGGTAAGCTCTTCGAACTCACATTTCTCCGCCTTGGCATAGAGATGATGTTCCCTTAGTCCGTTTAACACTTTTTTCACGTGAATTTGATGGGACTCCAAAGAGGTGGAAAAAACTAAAATATCGTCCAAGTAAACAATAGTAAGTAAATCAAGAAAGTCCCGAAACACATAGTTTACAAAATGTTGGAAGGTGGCTGGAGCATTACAGAGTCCAAAGAGCATCACCAGGTACTCAAAATGTCGGAAACGAGACCTGAAGGCCGTCTTCCATTCATCCTTCTCTTATTCTAGTCAGGTTGTATGCTCCCCTCAAGTCTAATTTTGTAAATATACGAGCCTCTCGTAACCTCTGAAATAGTTCCGGAATAAGAGGTATTGATTCTTGATGGTTACATTATTTAAGTCCCGGTAGTCAATACAGGGCCGGAGGGAGTGATCTTTTTTTTCCACAAAAAATATTCCAACTCCTGCAGGGGAAGAGGATGGCTGGATAACCTCCTTGTCGAGGTTCTCATCGATGTACTTCCGCAATTCCTCCAGTTCTGGTTCTGAGAGTGGGTAGATCCTGCCAAAGGGAATTTCTGCACCAGGTAAGATCGATAGGGCAGTCATATGGTCTATGAGGAGGGAGAGTGTCAGCGTTTTTTTTTATTGAAAACGTCCAGAAAATCATAGTAAACAGAAATCACAAATTTAGTAGTTTCAGGGTCCATGTTAATGCAGAGGAGCGGTTCTACAAACTTGGATGGAGGCGGAATGCAGAATTCATTACAGTACTTAGACGGAAAAGTCACTTCCCCTGTGACCCAGTTGATGAGGGGGTTATGTGCCTTCAACCAGAGCTGCCCAAGGATGACAGGAAATAGTGGAGATGTGATGACATCTAGACGTAGCAGCTCACGATGCCCAGAAGCTGTGAGACACAGGATGGGTTCAGTCTCTAGAGTGACAGGCCCTGATTTGATACCAGAACCATCTGCCAGGTGGACCGTGAAGCTGCTCTTCTTGGCGCACAAGGGGAGTGCGTGCATGTTTGCAAAGGCAGAGTCCACGAAACAGCTACAGGCCCCAGAGTCCACAATGGCCGAAACAGTAATGCCCCATACACACGGTCGGACATTGATCAGACATTCCAACAACAAAATCCTAGGATTTTTTCCGACGGATTTAGGCTCAAACTTGTCTTGCATACACACGGTCACACAAAGTTGTCGAAAAATCCGATCATTCTGAACGCAGTGACATAAAACACGTACGTCGGGACTATAAACAGGGCAGTAGCCAATAGCTTTCATCTCTATTTATTCTGAGCATGGGTGGCACTTTGTGCGTCGGATTTGTGTACACACGATCGGAAATTCGACAACGGATTTTGTTGTCGGAAAATTTTATAGCCTGCTCACAAACTTTGTGTGTCGGAAAATCCGATGGAAAATGTGTGATGGAGCCTACACACGGTCGGAATTTCCGACAACAAGGTCCTATCACACATTTTCCGTCGAAAAATCCGACCGTGTGTACGGGGCATAAGAGTCTTTCCGTTTAACAGAAGGGAAACTGGCAGCAGGGTGTGGTATTGACTGAAACTTAATGCCGCAACTGCAGCAGGAAGAGGAGATCTCCTACGATGTCTCCGGGAACAAGTCTGTAAGAAATGCCCTTCATCGCCACAGTAGAGGCAAAAGTTTATTACAGCGACGACGAGCCCGTTCTTGTTTAGACAGAGGGGGTCTTGGAAAACTGGCATGAGAATCCTTCTTGGTGTCAGATACATCTTTAGGTGAGGCAGAGGCAGGTGAAGGGTCTGTGGAGCAGATAGGCATTAGGTTAGGATTTCCGGCCTTTTCAACCTGCCTTTCACGCAGGCGGCAGTCGATTTGGATCCAAAGAGAGATTAGGTCATTCATAGAGGCGGGGGTTTCCACTCTGGCAAGCTCATCCTTGATGGCTTCAGATAGTCCCAGGCGAAATTGGAAATGTAAGGCTGCGTTGTTCCATTCTGTATCAGAACTCCACAGGCGAAAGTCAGCAACGTAGTCCTCCACAGGTCTGGAACCCTGTTGTAGGTGGCTCAATGAGGTTTCAACAGTCTGATGACGAAAAGGGTCAGCATACAGTTGGGCCATGGCAGCAAAGAAAGAGTTGACTGAATCCAGGACAGGGTCATGCTGTTCCTGAAGCTGAAATGCCCAGGCCTGGGGTTCCTCCAGCAGCAAGGAAATGAGAAATCCAACCTTCACTCCCTCAATAGGAAAAGTGCGAGGAAGCAAGGAGTAATACAGCTCACAGAAATTCTGAAAAGTCCTGAACTTCCTACGGTTCCCAGAAAAGCGTTCAGGCAATGGTACCCTGGGCTCAGGAAGAGAAGGTGGAACTGCTTGGGTGCAGGTCAAGCTGGAAGCACTCAGTAGTTGATCATGGATGCGGGTTAAGTCCATATGCAACCCTTGTACTACCTGGTGACCTGGAATCCTGTAGCAGGAAGTCGCAGGACTGTGGTTGCAGAGCAGGAAGTCGCAGCTGTTCGCAGGACTGTGGTCGCAGAGCAGGAAGTCGCAGCTGGTCGCAGGACTGTAGTTGCAAGCACTCGGTTAGTTGTGCTGGGCCGGGTCACAGGAATAGCCGGGTTTGTCAACAGGCGGGCAGCAGGGTACCGGAACATCAGGAAGAGGCAGGTCAGATGGGGAGCCGGGTTTGTCAACAAGCGGGCAGCAAGGTCCCGGAACATCAGGCAGAGATTGGTCAGATGGGAAGCCGGGATCAAGAACCAGAGATCAGGTTAAGCAGAGTTCAGAGCTGGGTAAACAGGAGCCAAGGTCAGCAATGGGAATCAGGCAGAATAACACAGGTTTCAGAGTAACAGGACACAGCTGAAGACCAGTCAGCATCGATCAGTGGCTGGGGCCTCCTTTAAATAGGCTGACTGGCGCCAACTGGGGCTAAGGCGCCGAGCACGAGCATCTGTGGTCTCCCGTGTGCATGCGCACCAGGCGATTTCTGCTGGTTTCTTTACATGGTCTCTCGTGCGCACACGGCGATTTCTGCTGGTTTCCCTTACAGCGGCCCTCCAGAGCAGATGTGCACTCCCTTAATTTCTGCATGTCATGCCTGACCAGGGATATCTACTTTCATTCCTTTTACTTCTCCTGTCAGATCAGCTATAGATGCGTTACATGTAGTCACAGCAGTGAAAATGTCTCTTAATGTGGGCTCTGGGTCAGCTTCACCCTGTGGAGACACCGCTGCCATTTTAGAGGCCTGTTACTCACATGTGCTGAGGCCCGGTTTTTGTCCAAGAGCTTGGGGACGCCATCCATGGATCCCATCTCCGGTTCACTATGCTCATCCCCGGAGTCCAGCTGCTGAGATGCCAGGTCTTTTAGGGACAGGTTCTTTCCGAACAGCCGCTGTGCTGCCTCCTTTGCCGATCGGGGCGAGAGGCCACCATCATGGCCGGGAATGTCAGGCATGGCTTTGGCTCCAGCTCCCCTCCTGGACATAGTCGCCTCAAAATATACCCAGCCGGGTACTGCAGATCCACCTCTGTATCTAATACAAGTGATCCCTGACTTGTACGGTGAAGGATGGCGGGGCTTAGAGCAAGAGTACACAGAATCCACAGCGGAGCTGGTTCAGGCACGTCCTACTGCATGCCGTGCGTAGCCACGCCCCTGGGTAATAAAATTTAAAAGGAGCGAACAAAAGTCCTGAATGGCTTAACTCCAATGTAAAAAAGCATATAAAAGCAAAGGAGAAGGCCTTCAAAAAATACAAGGTTGAGGGATCATCATCAGCATTCAGACTTTATAAAGAATGCAACAAGAAATGTAAGGGTGCAATAAGGACGGCTAAGATAGAACATGAAAGACACAGCGGAGGAGAGCAAAAAAAATCCCAAGAAATTCTTTAAGTATGCAAACAGTAAAAAAAAAAAAAAAAGAGGACAGACCATAGTGGCCCCATAAAGAATGAGGAAAAACATCTGGTTACAAAGGATAGGAAGATGGGAAGGTATTGAATGCACCTCCATGGTTAACAGAGGACAGAATTAAAACTAGACTTGAGAAATTTAACATTAATAAATCACCGGGACCAGATGGCTTGCACCCGAGGGTACTTAGGGAACTCAGTCAAGTAATTGCCAGACCATTTTTCCTAATTTCTACTGATAGTCTACTGACTGGAATGGTACCAGCTGATTGGAGAAAGGCCAATGCAGCACCAATATTTAAAAAAGGGCCCAAAATACATCCTTGGGAATTACAGACCAGTTAGCTTAACATCAATAGTATGTAAAATCTTGGAGGGGATGATAAGGGACTATATACAAGATTTTAGTAATGAGAACGGTATCATTAGCAGTAATCAGCATGGATTCATGAAGAATCGTTCTTGCCAAACCAATCTACTAACCTTCTATGAGGTGGTGAGTTGCCAGCAAGATAAAGGAAGGCCCGTGGAAGTGGTGTATCTGGATTTTGCAAAAGCTTTTGACACAGTTCCCCATAAACATTTACTGTACAAAATAAGGTCCATTGGCATGGACCATAGGGTAAGTACTTGGATTGAAAACTGGCTACAAGGGGCGAGTTCAGAGGGTGGTGATAAATGGGGAGTACTCGGAATGGTCAGAGGTGGGTAGTGGGGTCCCCCAGGGTTCTGTGCTGGGACCAATCCTATTTAATTTGTTCAAAAACGACCTGGAGGATGGGGTAAACAGTTCAATCTCTGTATTGGCGGACGATACTAAGATAAGCAGGGCAATAACTTCTCCGCAGGATGTGGAAACCTTGCAAAAAGATCTTAACAAATTAATAGGGTGGGCAACTACATGGCAAATGAGGTTCAATGTAGAAAAATGAAAAATAATGCATTTGGGTGGCAAAAATATGAATGCAATCTATACACTGGGGGGAGAATCTCTGGGGGAATCTAGGATGGAAAAGGACCTGGGGGTCCTAGTAGATGATAGGCTCAGCAATGGCATGCAATGCCAACCTGCTGCTAACAAAGCAAACAGAATATTGGCATGCATCAAAAAGGGATCAACTCCAGAGATAAAACGATAATTCTCCCGCTCTACAAGACTCCCGGGTGGCCGCACCTAGAGTATGCTGTCCAGTTCTGGGCACCAATCCTCAGGAAGGATATACTGGAAATGGAGCGAGTACAAAGAAGGGCAACAAAGCTAATAAATTGCCTGGAGGATATTAGTTATGAGGAAAGGTTGCGAGCACTTATTCTCTATGGAGAAGAGACGTTTGAGAGGGGATATGATTTCAATATACAAATACCGTACTGGTGACCCCACAATAGGAATAAAACTTTTTTTGCAGAAGAGTTTAACAAGACTTGTGGCCACTCGTTAAAATAAGAAAAGAGGTTTAACCTTAAACTACGTAGAGGGTTCTTTACTGTAAGAGCAGCAAGGATGTGGAACGCACTTCCACAGGCGGTGGTCTCAGCGGTGGGCATTGATAGTTTCAAGATACTATTAGATAAGCACTTGAATGACCGCAACACACAGGGATATACAATGTAATACTGACATATAATCACACACATAGGTTGGACTTGATGGACTTGTGTCTTTTTTCAACCTCACCTACTATGTAACTATGTAACAAGGCTGAAAACTGTTGGCGGAAGTGGTTTACGAGGGGCCAAATTTTGTGGAGCCGATCATATTCAGTGTTACCCCGCGGACAACAGAGTCCATTGTCATTAAAATGCATGAACCGCAAGATCTGCTCGTATCTAGCCATGGTCATGGATGCAGAGAACATGGCATATGGTGAATTGGGTCAGTCGACCAATATGACTGCAACTCACTTTTTTTAGTTATGCCCATGAGGAGCGTTAGGCCCAGAAAGGTCGTAGCCTCCCTGGTGGTATGATTATGTCAGATTTTTGCGTCTCAAAGCAGTACAATTATTTTGCATAGAAATTTGGCATTTTATATTGTAGGCCTGTAATTCTTAGCAATAACACACTTAAATCTGTCCAAACAAGAGTCTAGTAGATATCCCGGGTATGATGAAGTTTGAAACACAAAATCAAAAAATATAATAAATATAAAAATAAAATAATAATAATGAAATAAAATTTCCCCACGATTCACTATCGCTCAATTCTGCAAGTGTTCTAATTTACTATCGCCGTTTTCTAGCTGGTCTAAAACCACTTTTGATGTAAAGGGACACTTTTTGGTTGCTATGGACAATCTCCAGTTTCCAGTCAGAAAGAACAGTATATAATATATAAAATTGCATGCAGGGCACTGGACAAACCACTAGAGACAAAAGGGATGTGAAATAATTTCACACAGTAATCTGTAAGATTACAGTGTACTGTGTGTATTATGATTTTTTACTTTTGAATTTGCCGCTGGGATCCGCCCCCCTGCTTCGCGACACTCGCAGGGAACGGAGCCCGGCACAGAGGCTTTGGGCGGAGCACAGAGCCCGCAGGCACAGCAGGGGGACATCGCAGGATCCTGGGGACAAGGTAAGTACACTGCACCAGGATCCTGCAATGCAATCCCGAGTGTGGCTCGGGGTTATCGCTAATGGTGCTGAAATTTAACCCCGAGCCACACTCGGGAAAACAGCCAGGGAAGTTAAATTCGGAAACCGTAATAGGTTTCCAATCTCTGGCAAGGGTCAACTAGGGATTAGCGGCGATTAATTAACCAGCGTACAAATTGCTTTGGTCCACAATAGATCTATAGAGATCTTACATGAAAAACAGTGAATAAAAATCAAGTGACGTAAAATCATCTGTTTCCACCTGAATTCCGGGTTGGCCAGTGAATGAGGGAAATACGGGTGCTACAGAAGTGGTGGGCTCTCAATTAGAAGTGGCATATTCTGCAGGAAGGGCACTATGGACTCGATGGGCCTGTGTTTGGCTTCTTGGTGGCTGCGGGGAACTACTTGTGATAGCCACCGCACCAGCTTGAACTGCACTTACGGGACTCGCCACCTCACCACGTGATACTGCAGTGCTGGATGTATGACCAGGGTGCACTAGGCCGCTGGTGCTTGCCAGTTCACCAGAAGGCTGAGCGGCAATAGTACTGGCTCTCTGCTCCATACGAGAGCCCTGCAGTTCTTGCACCTCAACAGAACAGGGTCGGGTACTCCTGATCTTAGCAGGGACCACTACACTACTCCATCATCAGAGTTGTCAGGGTGCCACTGCTGTCTACTGGTTCATATTCTGAGCCTGAATCTGACAGATGGGTGACTTCCTCTTCATCTGTCATGCTCAGAAACGTGTAGGCCTCTTTACTAGTGTACCTCTGTTTGGACATTTTGGCCTCTAAATTTACAGGTACAACTAGTGTGACTCACAGGCAAAAAGAGCAACTGGTTGTCAGCGACTGCTTCAATCGCTACCCAAAAAACAAACAAAAAAAAAAAAAAAAAAAAAAAAAAAACTTAGCATTCACAGGGATCAGGCCTGACTCTGCGAACGCTGCAGTTGTGTTGTGTTTTGTAAGTGACAGTGATCAATACTGCACTCGGGTGGGCTGGGCAGGGGAGCTAAACGCAGGTGCTAGCAGGTATCTGGGCTGATCCCGCTAACGCTGCGTTTTTGGGAACGCTAGTATAGATCTGACCGGATCAAAGATATTGATCCGTTCAGACACTATACTACTGAGGGAGGTATATGGTGCATGCGTGGGTGTTAGCGCTACTGGCACTTATCTGACGCTGCCTGGGGCTGATGCTGAAACCTGATGTCACCCGCCGGGTGATCAGGTGGTTAAACCAGCGTCACCCGTGACACCAATGCGGTGATCACTGGTAACAGGGTTAACTGGGGGCGATCAAGGAGGTAAACCTTTATTAGGGGGGTACCCTAGACCTACCACTAGCTACTACCAATGCACCAGTGACAACAATGCAGTGATCAGTGAAAAAAATCAGAAAACTGCAATTGGTGACAGTGACAGGGAGTGAAGGGGTTAAAAGGTTAATGGTGGGAGGGGGCCAAATGCGTGCCTGTGTGTACTGTGTCAGTGAAATGTTAGTGCAACTCACTTTTAGATGTCCTCCACGATCTGGAACCGAAAAGAATTCCAGGACGAGAGATGACATCACTTCCTCTGCCTGTGTTTACATTACACAGGCAGGAGGCATTTTATTGGACAACGATCAGCAGGCCAACATTTCTGGCCTGGACCTATCGGTTCTGCAACGATTCCGATCGCCGGTCACGCGAGCGACGTACCGGTACATGGTTTCGCGCACCAGTGCCATTCTGCCGAATTGTATCGGTGTGAGCCGGTCAGGAACCGGTTAATCAGAAGCACTTTAAAATAATGGCAGGTGTGTACCGACTCCTATTTAGGCCCCTTTCACACTTGTACGACTTGTCCTACGACTTGGGACTGCAAAGTCTTATGACAAGTCGTTCCCCCATGATTTCCAATGACTACCATTCATATTAGTACGACTTCAAAAGTAGTCCCTGCACTACTTTGATGTGAGTTGCAAAGGCATTCCCTGAAATTGTGGCAAAATCGCACAACTTTGCAGTCGCGGTAGTGTGAAAGGGGCCTTAACATGAGTTGAACATAGCACATCCCCAGTTATAAGAAGGTGTGCACACTTATGCAACAAAATTATTTTAGTTGTTTGTTTTTCAATTGCATTGTACAGTTTATAGGTCACATTAAAAAGGTGGAACAACGTTTTGAAATTGTTTCACTTTTTTTTTTACATCACAGAAAACTGACATTTTAAAACTGGGGTGTTTAGACTTTTTATATCCACTGTATACATACACATACGGTGAGGGGGAAAAAAAAAAAAAAAAAGTATTTGATCCCCTGCTGATTTTGTACATTTGCCCACTGACAAAGAAATAATCAGTCTATAATTTTAATGGTAGGTTTATTTTAACAGTGAGACAGAAGAACAAAAAAATTCCAGAAAATTGCATTTCAAAAAGGTAATAAAATGATTTGCATTTTAATGAGTGAAATAAGTATTTGACCTCTTCACAAAACATGACTGTGATTACCAACAAGGGTCAGACATTTATTGTAGTTGGCCACCAGGTTTGCACACATCTCAGGAGCGATTGTCCCACTCCTCTCCAAGTTTTTAAAAAGTGGATGTAAACCCCCAATTTTTTTTTTAATTTAGGCTTGTAACTTGTACAGTATAGGATTTCTTATCATCTGTGCCCAGTCTTGCCACAAAGAGTTAATCCAGCTCTGAGCAATCCTATCTTTTTTCAGGGAGATAAAAATGAACAGAGAAATACCAGTCAGTTCCCCCACCCTGCTGTGACAGGTGATTCACATTTCTCATGCTCGAGCCTTTAAGGAGGCATTATGTGCAATTCTCACCCCCCTCCTTTCTTCTCCAGCTCTCCCAGGATTGGCTGCTCCACACCTCAGCATGATTGGGCATGCTGAAGTCATGTGACGACTTTTCTGGGTTTTGACTGGATGTAAGTGATCATAGCAGAAGTTCAGTGTAAGAAATACACAGGAGAAAATTCATGTTGACTAGGGAGTGTAGAGGTGGTTGGGGCGTCTACTGACATGACTCCACCCAAGCCCCAGCCAACAGACCTACCCACAGAATCTGCAGTTTGTCGGTTCTCATAACAGACAGAGGGGAGACATTTGACAGGTAACGATACATGCAGGAGGCATGTATATCCTTATAGATAACCACGATGGTAGTAGTTTAGACAGGATGAGAGTGGGTTTACATCCACTTAGGTTTCATCTCCCTCCACATTTTCTATGGAATTAAGGTCTGGAGACTGGCTAGGCCACTCCAGGACCTTAATGTGCTTCTTCTTGAGCCACTGCTTTGTTGACTTGGCCGTATGTTTCGGGTCATTGTCGTGCTTGATTACCCATCCACGACCCATTTTCAAGGCCCTGGCTGAGGGAGAGAAGTTCTCAGACAAGATTTGATGGTACATGGCCCCAACCATCATTCCTTTGATGCGTTGAAGTTGCCCTGACCCCTTAGCAGAACCCCCCCCCCCCCCCCCTGCAAAGCATAATCTTTCCACCTCCATGTTTTGACAGTGGGGATGGTGTTTTTGGGGTCATAGGCAGAATTCCTCCTCCAAACACAGCGAGTTGAGTTGATTCCAAAGAGCTTGATTTTGGTGTCATCTGACCACAACACTTTCACCCAGTTCTCCTCTCAATCATTCAGATGTTCATTAGCAAACTTCAGACTGGCCTGTACATGTGCTTTGAGCAGGGGGACCTTGTGGGCGCTGCAGGATTTCAGTCCTTCATGGTGTAGTGTTTTACCAATTGTTTTCTTTGTGACCATCGTCCCAGCTGCCTTGAGAACATTGATCAGATTCTCCCGTGTAGTTCTGGGCTGATTCCTCACTGTTCTCATGATCATTGAAACTCCACAAGGTGAGATCTTGCATGAAGCCCCAGATCGAGGGAGATTGACAGCAATTTTGTGTTTCTTCCATTTGGGAATAATTGCACCAACTATTTTCACCCTCTCACAAAGCTGCTTGGCGATGGTCTTGTAGCCCATTACAGCCTTGTGTAGGTCTACAATCTTGTCCCTGACATCCTTGGACAGTTCTTGGCCATGGTGGAGAGATTGGAATCTGATTAATTGCTTCTATGGAAAGGTGTCTTTTACACAGGTAACAAACTGAGATTAGGAGCACTCCCTTTGGCTGGGTTCACACTGGTACAACAGTCGTACGATTGTAGTTCTGACTTTGCCCTGCAACTTGAAGTCTGAAAACCATCCAACTTCAATGAACTGGGATGTGACTTTGATCCCGACAATGCTAGGCACTGTCTGGTATGAATCTTTAGGGGTTAACTCCACGCCAAATAAAAATAAAAAGGCATGGATCCCCCCTCCAAGACCATACCAGGCCCTACTGTCTGGTATGAATTTTAAGGGGAACCCCCACGCCAAAAAAACGAGCATGGGGTCCCCCCAAAAATCCATACGACTTATCCGAGCACACGTCCCGGCAGGTCAGGAAAGGGGGTGGGGACAAGAAGTGAGCGCGCCCCCCTTGAACCGTACCAGGCCGTATGCCCTCAAAATGGGAACAAGGGCCTCTTCCCGACAACCCTGGCCGTTGGTTGTCGGGGTCTGCGGTTGTCTACCCCTACGCATTCACCAAAAAAAGTGTCAAAAATAACAGTACACAGGTTTTTAAAGTAAATTTATTAAAGGCAGCACCGGCATCTCTTCAGATTTCTTCTCCCCTCTTTGGCTCTTCTGCCTCTTCTCCCCTCTCCACTGATGTCTTCTACCCCTCTCCGGTTCTTCTTGCTCTTTTGCCAGGTCTTCTCCGCTGTTTTCTCCCTCTGTTCTTCCGATGTTGACTGGACGCTCTCTCGTTTTAATATTAGGTGCGCGGTGAGCGACTACTTATATTGGCATGGGGTGGGGTCACCAGGTGACATCTGGAGGCCCCCGTCACCGGCCAGGGCATGATAGGGAGGTGGCAAAAGGGATGTGGCATAAGGGATGTGGCCTCCAGATGTGTCCCCACCCCATTTTATTTTTAGATGAATGAGTAGGGGTACAATGTACCCGATACTCATTTACATAGGGTGGGGGCCCCCTTGTTAAAGGGGCTTTCCAGATTCCGATAAGCCCTGCAGACCCCGACAACCAATGGCCAGGGTTGTCGGGAAGAGGTCCTTGTCCCCAATAAAGCACCCCATGTTGAGGGCATTCAGACTGGTACAGTTCGGGGGGGGGGGGGGGGGGGGGTGTTCGCTTGTCCCCATACCCTTTCCTGACCTGCGTGCTCGGATAACGGTCTGGTCTGGATTTTGGGGGACCCCATAAAATCCATGCCAGACTAAAGGGTCTGGTATGGCCTTGGAGGGGGAACCCATGCAGTTTTTTATTTTTATTTTTGCGTAGGGCTCCCCTTCAAGATCAGAGCACAAGTCGCTTGCCAAAGTCGGATCAGTTAAGACCGCGATCCGACTTCAGTGACATTAAATGGGCTGAAGTAGGATCAAAGTCGGACCAAAGTAGTGCAGGGAGCATTTTCATAGTCGGACAGACTTGTGTGGAACCAGTTAAGCAAGCTCTCATAGGGAAACGTTGATTTCCACGCATGCGACATGAGCTCCCAATGTCAGAGCGTTTGTCGTACAAGTGTGAACCCGGCCTTTAAGAGTGCTCTCAGCTCGTTACCTGTATAGAATACACCTGAGAGCTATAAATCTTGCTGATTAATAGGGGATCAAATACTTATTTCACTCATTAAAATGTGAATCAATGTATAACTTTTTTGAAATGCGTTTTTCTGTATTTGTTGTTATTCTGTCTCTCACAGTTAATATAAACCCACCATTAAAATTATAGACTGATCATTTCTTTGTCAGTGGGCAAACGTACAAAATCAGCAGGGGATCAAGTCGCCCCCCCCCCCCCCCCCCGATAGATAGTATTACTTTATTTACAATTCCATTTTCACTTTTTTTTTTTTAACATAAGTGCATAACCATAGTGACACTGTACTACTCTGGGGAGAGGATTGCATTTTTTTTCTTTTTAAACTTGCTTATTACAGTGATGAACACTGCATACTTGTTTCAGGTCAGTGAAATTAGAAATTTTAATCAGCATGACAGCCAGGCAACTAGTAAAAGTGATGTTAGCAAATTGAAGTCTGTTTTTCAAGATACAAATTTCACTTAGCTACCATCTCTCCCTCAGCACCTTGCTTTAACTTTTTTTTGCAGTTTTGCAGAATAAACAAATCCTTATACATAAGGTGTACTATTTATCTGCAGCCATATCTTTCCTGTACAGCCTTCTACAACAGGCAGAATTTATACATCAGTCAACACCTCTCAGTAGCACAAGGCAGGGGTGTGGATCTGAATTCAGTGTGCAGAAAAGGGAGAAGAGCTCTGAGAATGATTGAAGGAAAGCCCCCCCCCCCCAAAAAAGCCACAGAACAAGCACAGCTGTGGCTGACAATCACAAGTTGTGTGCTGGAGCTCTCTTCCTCGCCACCTTTTTTTCTCTTGGTGTTGGGGAAAAGCGGTCAGAAGGGGCTCAGACAAATAACAGAGGAAAGAGCCAGCAAAGCAAAATCACACCCCATGCTTTGCATAGGAATAGGTACACAGTATAGAAGGGTGTGCTTTGTTCAGATTTCATGTCTGAGGTTTACAAACACTAGCATCAAAGAGGTTCTACAAGAGTATGCAAAAATCTACAGATGTTGAAATTTGCTTAAAACTTTTTTTGCACAGGGGCTTACTAGTTATAGGCACTATTCTTCTCAAAAGGTTTAGACTAGCCAGTTCAACTTTACCCTTTACACAGTTGACCCCCACACACAGAAAAAAAAAAAAAAAAAAACCTTTGTCACCAGTGCAAAAATTTCTATATTTTCCTACCACTGCATAGTAATATTTATTGCCAACTTCTTTCTGAACTACTCTCTATACCAGGGGTCTCAAATTGGTGGCCCTCCAGCTGTTGCAAAACTACAATTCCCATGAGGCATTGCAGGCTGAGGGTTACAAGCATGACTCCCATAGACAGAGGCATGATGGGGCTTGTAGTTCCGCAACAGCTGGAGGGCTGCCAGTTTGAGACCCCTGCTCTAAACCAATACCTTATAGTTAGGTACTCTCCCCTCCTGTAACACTCCTAATAATTCCAGACTGTAAAGACATCAAAATGTTTGGTTCTTGTGGTTTTATTATTTAATTTGCATTTTATTCTTCTGCAACCTACAATATCAAAAACGCATACAGAAAAGACATTTTATTTTATATTCACAATTGTACGTTATGTGTTGCAACCTTGCGTTTAACTTGCAAATTCTCTAAACCGTCAAAGCAACGATTACAAACGCGCCATTTAATTTAGATCGCTACTGATTGATAAAGAATATTTATGCAACAATTTTGCCACACACTTTTTTTTCTTAAATAAAAAAAGTTCTTCTGCTCTGTTAGAATCAACAATGGATATTTAAAATGATAAATCAAAGCTATAAAAGAGAAGACTGGAAAACCCTGCTTTGGGGTTGGACAAAAAATGCTTAAGCTCAGTACCCAAAAATTACAGGAAAAAAAAGTGCAAAAAACAAAAAAACAAAAACTGCTTGCGTGGTACACCATGGAACAGAAATAAAACCTGGCTTGTCATAGCTGGAATACCATCTATACAAAATGTGTAACTGTCCTTCATCTGATGTGCTATGGAGCAGTCATTAAAAGTAGTTTTTTGGCAAAGATCCATACCAAGAAATGTATATGCATTTATGACATCTCAATTATTGGGGCTGGGCATTTTTGAACAAGCTGTCTTATAAATATAAACGTGTTTCAGGCATCGCAATTGACATCCAGTCACGCTTTTACCCTAAACAGATTTGTTTCAGTTCCAGATTAATGCAAGTGCCTACTAGGAATTTCAGTTAACAAAATATATTACTTATCCTGATTCTGTTGCAGAAACTGAAAACCTTAAATATCAAGGAAATCCTTACAACACTTCCAAGTTAATATACTTTATTGTTGGCACATCCCAGCAGCTCTGATATATGTGATGTAAAATTCAGCTCTAGCTGCTTTTTAGTCCCTCCTGAGTTTTGTAATGATAAAAATGGGTTTATTTTACACCTGGGTGACTAAACAATCTGTCAGTGCAAATGGGCCAATTACTAAATAGCTCGACATATGGTCATGTACTCCAAAGGCATCAGAATGCTTTCATCTTTAATATTTCCCCAACTCTGAGCCTTTCAGGACCCAAAATGGTGTCAGAATAAGCAAACTGACCACTTTGCAGCTTAAAATGCACTGCAGAAATATATAGGTCATTTAAAGTGTAAATAAAAAGGAGTAGCAGGTAATTTACACATAAAATGTTTATTTCCTCAGGTACGCATCGTAAAACTAGGAATGATGTCTAAAACAGACCTGGCTTATATAAAGAAATTTCAGATTTTGTTGGCCACATCTACTTGTGATAGCTATGCCTTAAGCAGACTTGCCTAAATACATGCTATAGAACATTTTCATAGGTGAGCACTAACACCAGCCAGCAAGAATGACACAAAAGACAACAGAAATGAAACAAAACAAAACAAAAAAAAAAATGAAGAGCATTTTACAAGATGTAGTCAAGCTCGTAACGAATATAAGTGTTCTTCTCATCATTGTAGATACGGGGGTAATGGGCAATCAAAGCATCTTGTGACCCAATGTATATTGAGTTGTAGATTTTCCAGTAAACATCCCTGACTTTTCTTGCAGGATGGAAAAGGCCCTTAAAAGAAATAGAAAATACGTTAACTTAAGGCCTATGTAAAACCACCAGCCCCAACCAAAATATATAATGGCAATTCAACTACTTAACTCCAACCTGTAAGCAAAGTTAACAGTTTAGACCCAATGATGGGTTTACCAAGATGGCGGTAGATGTGTCAGTAATTTCTAATGGATCATTCATTTATATGGGTTCAAGCCCTAGTGACCAGTGCTTACTCTAAATTGGTAATTGTTGAGGCCAATTGCCTCAGCATTTCACAAAGGTAAGCTTGAGCACAGGGTGTTAAAAATCATGTTCACTAGTTAAAGTCCACCGTGGAAAAAAAAAAAAAAAAAAAAAAAAAAAAAAAAAAAATCACACGATTTTATTGCATAGCATTAACACAAATATCAAAATTTTATAGGGTCACAAGCAACTATGCTTATATGTACATTTTACCTAAACAAAAGATGATATCCATCAAAAACCATTAAGACATATGAGCAGAATTTGAATACAGAACTGTAAGCGGTTTCATCACATATTCTTTAGTTAAATAAACCCCCCCCCCTTTTTTTAATTAAAAACAAACATGTTATGTTATACTTACCTGATATGTGTAATGGTTTTGCACAGAGCAATCCTGAGCCTCTTCTTCTAGGGTACCCCGTCGGCCCTCAAGGTCCCCTTCCTCTTTCAGCAAATGCCCCCAGAGGAAGATGCTTTCCATGGGTGGTGGGGGTGGGAAGAGACAGTGTGTGCTCGCTCCCCAGTCGCTCAGTCTGAGGTCTATTGATCCTAGTAATTTCTTTTGACTAGAGGATGTACTTTTTGGTAGCCATTACCTCTGCTCACAGGGTCTCAGAATTGGCTGTGCTTTCCTGCAAGGAACCTATCCTGGTTCACAGGATAGGTGATGCCGCGGCTTCAACACTCCCTTTCACCCAAGGTGGTTCCTTTGTTCTGCCTAAATCAGGACATTTGTCCTAACCCAAAACATCCTAAGAAGGTGCTTCATTCTATAAATGTTGTCTGAGCTGTTCAAGTTTATGTGAAGTCCAAAGCTTCATTTAGATGGCGATTCCCACTTTGTTTTACCTACAGGTGTCCGCAAGCGTCAGGCTGCTTGCTGATCCACTTTCTAGGTAAATTTGTACTATCAAGAGCAAGTTCCTACTTTGTATGGTCCTCAACAACCTCGGAACTAGAGCTGCACGATTCTGGCTAAAATGAGAATCACAATTTTTTTGCTTTAGACTTTAAGTGGTTAAACTTCCTGCATTTACAAGTTGTTTAAAACTTGGCAGATTGCCCAGGTTATTTGTTTACACAGAGGAAGTTCTATCCCTTTGATCTAAGAAGGAAGTTAGTTACAATGTTTCAAGTTCTAAACTTGGCAGACTGCCTGATGCTTTCTTTTGACAGCTGAGTGAGCAGATAATCTCTCCACTTGTTTATATGAAAGAATCGCAAACTCAGCAGGAGAGATGGTCAGGGGAGGTGAATCGAGATCACAATTTTTTTTAACGATTAATTGTGCAGCTCTACTCGGAACCAGAGCCAAAATCTTAGTACACACCTGGGTGCTGTGGACAGGCTGAAAGGCAGTGCCATAAACTGATCGTGCCGATCCTCCATTGTGAAAATTATGAAGTGTAGGTAGACATCCTTGATAATCACCAATGCCTGGAAGTCCCCTTGATGGACTGAAGCAAATCGCTGACCAGGTTGGACTCCATCTTGAATTTTTGCATACACAGGGACTTGAGACCTTTGAGGCTTGGGAACTATAAGTGGGTTGGAATAGAAGCTGTGAGATTTCTCATTTGGTATAAGTGTGATAACCTCCTAGGACAGCAGTCCAATTTATGGCAGAGGAACTCATTTTTGGACTTTGAAGGTGTCACTGGTTTCTGAGTGGTCACCTTCACCTTAAGGTGGTAAGAGTGTGCTTCCCCCCAGCCACCTTCTGGGATGTGGGCATTCAAGGTTTGTTCAAACATTTGTTTGTCCTTATAGGGCAGCCTCTTAATATTTCTTGCAGAGAAGATCTGCCACCTTTCACTTGAGCAACAGGATCCTTCTCACGTGGACAGACATGGTTCCCATGCTTGAAATCTGCCTTATGTAATCTTCCAAGGCATCCACTGCGAAACTCTGGGCTCTCAGAAAATCTTCTAGGAGCTTCCAAAGAGCAGGATCTTCTGGATCGGAATCTCTGGAATGGACTATGGATAGCTTGAAGAGGGCCTCAAATCTCTGATGCGTGTTGCTTAAGACCAGGACCTTATCAACAGAGACCCTCAGGGTCTTATTTAAATAGTACATAGCCTGGTCAACAGCCAGAGAGCCCTATTTTTTGAAGAACACCTCCTCCATGGGGTACTGGTGAGCAAAATGCTTTAGTGGTGAAAGCAGGTTCTCTAGGCGAGCCCAATTTGCATACAATAACTTCTTGCAAGTGAGGGTGTACTTGAAAAATACTTGGGAACAATTGGCAGCCATCATGACTCAAAGCCAGTAACTTTAGAAAAAGGAATGCCAGTAACTTAAGGTTGGTGTGTACCACATCAACCAAGTCTACCTTGGTTTTTTGCCTGTGAAAAGTCCCGGACCTGGACATTGGGTCCCTGGAGGATTTATACAGAAGATTTGTGATCCTTGACAGCTTCCACCTCTTCCAGAGGAATTCCCGCCAATATTTCATCCGCCCAGATATGGCTGCAGAAATTCCACCCTTGACACAAAAGTAGTAAAAAAAGATGGTGACCCTGAAGCAGCGGAAGTATCAGATAAGGGCAGGGATTCAGAAATAATCTGACCCTAAGAGGGAGCCATTTCAAAGTGAACTTTGCAGGTGTTCCTCCCTACCTGTTCAGGTGCTTCAAGGATAGGTACTGTGTTCAGGGGATGGGTTAAAGTGCCAGACATGCAATGATGTCATTTGCACACACATGCCAGTCCCCCTTTTGTACTGAGGTATCAAAAGCAGTGGCGGTGTGCCAAACTCCCCAAAAACAGATCCGCTATACAGGGAAAAACTGTCAGGAGGAACTGCCACTTGCTCCACTATATCAGAGAAGGCCCAATCTTGACCAATCACATTAGTCACGCCCCACAGAGCCTATAGGGACCTACATTCCCCTCTATGGGGGAGAGATCACTGTCCTGGACCTGTAATGCTCCTAGCCAGCAAGGTTACCAATTACACTAGAGACCGCTGCCTGCAGTATTCCACACAGACCATTAGACATTACAGACTGTGCCTGGTATTAAGTTCAGATACTATTAGCTGTAGCGACCAATCTGGATAAATCTACCTCTGCCCTGACAAGGGTGTAAAGAACAGGCTAGGAATAATGTGCCCATTAGTAATGTCCCCATGAGTCCAGAAAAATTATTTTCAGAGACCCAAGGACGCACATCAAACACCTTCAGACACTAGCACAAAACTGAGGTTTAGCTAAGCTTGGAAGGACTATATACCAGAGCAAGGATTCTTGGCCAGTGTACATTAATTTGCCGAGACAAGTGATCCCCAGTGCATGTGCAGGAGCACCACTGACTCGGCCCAGCCAAATCAAAACTTCAAAAGATTGTGAACCTGAAGACAACCAGCTGAAGAGGTCAGCGGCCGGTGAGGGGAGCTCCGAGACACAGCATCGCTGCAGTGAAGGCAAGAAAAAGTTCTGCTTTAACAAATATAAAATTTTAAAATCACATCTTCCCCCTCGAGTCAGCCTAAACTGCTCAAAGCTCTGAAGCTACAAACCTTCCTCTATATGCGAAAGACTGTCAGTCTTAAAATATCCTTTTCCCTACAGACAAAAAGGTTTATATAAGCCACAACACAATCAGCAAACACTCTGCAGCAATTCACAAAACAATTGGATGCAGCGCTAATACCACAGGCACCTCATCCCTACTTATCCAGTAATCACACATTTCCCAAACATCAAATGCAGATTGCTGAAAGAACTGTTCCGTTCATCTACCCATGTATATCTGGCAAGAAAGGGTTACTTGAAGTCCATGTGCCCAAGCTTTCCTCATACATCAATGATACCCTTTGTTTCCTGTCAGAATACAATACTTTAGTGGGGAAGATTCCCCCCCATCCACATAAAGTGTGAGAGTGAATGGGAGGGGGGGGGGGGGGGGGGGGGGGGAGATAGTTTTTTTACGTTCAACCTTCAGGTTTTGAAGCACTAGTTACTTTCATACCACTTATGCCCCGTACACACGGTCGGATTTTCCGACGGAAAATGTGCGATAGGACCTAGTTGTCGGAAATTCCGACCATGTGTAGGCTCCATCACACATTTTCCATCGGATTTTCCGACACACAAAGTTTGAGAGCAGGCTATAAAATTTTCAGACAACAAAATCCGTTGTCAGAATTTCCGATCGTGTGTACACAAATCCGATGCACAAAGTGCCACGCATGCTCAGAATAAATAAAGAGATGAAAGCTATTGGCTACTGCCCCGTTTATAGTCCGACGTACGTGTTTTACGTCACCGCGTTCAGAATGATCGGATTTTCCGACAACTTTGTGTGACCGTGTGTATGCAAGACAAGTTTGAGCCAACATCCGTCGGAAAAAATCCTAGGATTTTGTTGTCGGAATGTCCGATCAATGTCCGACCGTGTGTATGGGGCATAAGAGTGGAGATCTGCACATTTGCACACTATTACATGAACACTTAATGGACTTATAATTGTGGTGTATTGATTTATATGAAATTGCATTATACTTTTAATTCATTTCACTATATGATCTTATAACTTTTTTTTTTATTAACTTGTTTAATAATAATTCGCACTGAAGGGTTTATGTAATTTATTTCAATGATCCAGGCAAGAGCTGTATTCTTGTGATATAGCCATTAATGTACAGTTAGGATATTTATACAGCTGCTATTGGGAAGGGAGATTACAAAAATGAGCCAAGAGTTTTCATGTGTGTTAATATTACTATTAACACTGGCTTTGAAAAGGGGACTACCACAACAGTTATCTTACAGGTTCAAGAGATATAATATATATATTTTTTTTCAAACATGCATCTTTTTCTCTATCCTTGTGAACAAGTGGGGTTGTAAGTCCCATGGAATTTGCATTTCGTGCATCAGTAAAGTTATTTTATTTTACCCCCAAAATCCAAAGAACAGAAAAAAAAAACTCTGGACATACCTGTAGGCAATACTGCAGCATTCGGCATGGCCCAATAGCAACCCTAAGGCCTTCAAGCGCTCCCATGACAGCCTGGATTACATGAGGAGATGTCTCAAACACATTGGGCCATACATAATTTAACAGATGATTTAATGAATCTTCACAACCAAAACCATAAACTCCAAGGGACATGTGCTGAACAACGGCACTGGCTGTTTGCCTGTGAACAAGATCCCTAAAGGAAAAAAAAAAAAAAAAAAAAAATCATGTTTCACATATTTTAGTCTCGTCAACTAAATAGAATCATGTACAATTTAACCAATTTAAGATCAGGTCTATTCTCACATATGTAAAAATCAACATTTAACCAAAATTCGCTTTGCACTCCTGTGACCCATTTTCAGCAGAGAGCGGGCTGAAGTCCGCTCTCTGCTGACATCACAGAAATTGGTCCAGGCACCGCGTCATCATGACAAAGTCTCGATCCGCCAGGTGCCTGAACGGATACCCGTGTACAGCCTCTCCACAGATCTCAGCACTCCAGTGAGCACTTGAGGCAGAGCGGAGAGGAGAGCTGCTGGCTGACAGTCTACAGCTCTCTGCTCGGGGATCTGAGATAACCGAGCCATCGGCGATGTTCGATCGCTCAGTTCCAAGTGTAGAGGCGTCAGGGGACAGATGCAGCATCAGACCGATGCTGCATCCACCTAGGCAAGTATGATTCTGAAAAAAAAAAAAAAAAAAACCCCACAACATACCTCTTAAATGAATTTTAGTGCACACATACACCACAAATTATCCAATTTTTCGGTAAAATATTAAAATATAAGTAAATAGACACCAAACGTTTCACACTTCAAAAATGCGCACACTAGTGAAACGATGACAGACTAAAGTAAATTGAATTATCCATATAGGAGAAGCTTTAAAACCTTTACAGGTTACCACTTAAGATTCACACCGGAGGTATTGTGCTAAAATTACTGCTCTTGATCTGACATCTGCAGTGATATCTCACATGTGTTGCGATCACTGTTTACTTATACGTGCGGAACTGATGGGTGCATTAGCCTTGGCATGCGAGCACAGGGGTACTTTAGAAAAAAAAAAAATTTCTCTTCTTTTTAAAGTGGAGTTCCACCCAAAAATGGAACTTCCACTTTTTGGATTCCTCCCCCCTCCGGTGTCCCATTTGGCACCTTTCGGGGGGAGGAGGGAGCAGATACCTGTCTAATATAGGTATTTGCTCCCACTTCCTGGCATAGATCACCGCGACGCTGCGGACCTACGCCACTTCCGGCGCCTACACTGTCCTCCACAACTGTATTCTGTGAGACACAGAACACAGCAGGGACCAGACAGGACGCGCAGCGTGACTCGCGCATGCGCAGTAGGGAACCAGGAAGTGAAGCCGCATGGCTTCACTTCCTTATTCCCTTACAGAGGATGGCGGCAGCAGCCGAAAGCCGACAGACAGATCGGATTCGGCTGCCGACATCGCGGGCTCCCTGGACAGGTAAGTGTCCATATATTAAAAGTCAGCAGCTGCAGTATTTGTAGCTGCTGGCTTTTAATATTTTTTTTTTTCAGCGGACCTCCGCTTTAAATCAAACTTTATTACTCACTATCACAGGGGGTGAACAACATCCCTTGTGAGGGTATGGGCAGTGACAGGTACTCTTTACTCTCTGCACTCTGATCTCTTCTCTGCCCTGAAAAAGCATCTGATCAAACCAAGATGGGAAAGCATCAGATCAAACCTAAGCCAGTAATGGCTTGTTTAGATCCTGGCGAAACCGGAAGTTACAAAAGTAATTGCTTTCGGTTTCTTAGACCATAGAAATGACCAGGGATGTTCTTGTCCTCAGTCATCTCTATGGTCAGTCGGCGGGGCAGGAGAGCACGAGGGGGGGAACCCCTTGTGCCACCTGTAAAAGCGATCCAGGCGGCTAACTGCTAGGATTGTTTTTACAAAAAAAAAGCATCGCTGCCTTAAAATAAATAAATAAGATACTGGGATGATGCCTGTAGCTGCTTGAATTATCCTGGTATAACCACTTCAGCCCCAGCAATGTACCGGTAACATCACAGGGTTGAAGAGGTCAACTTGGCCATATATTGGGAGATCTTGTCTGGGATTCAAAAATTTGTAGTTATTTTACAAACCTTGTTCTGAAAAATGTACAACTCAGTAATGCATTTGTTTAAAGTTTAGTGAGCTACTGGATTTAGTAGGTGCAAACTTTTTTCTTGGTCCACTATTTGCCATTGGTGGAAAGGCCAACTTGCTGTAAATACCAGCATGTGCAAAGCATTAGTGATCACTTAGATACATGGCATTAATTGCTTCAAAAATGTTGTTATATAAAACCATAGGACAGTGTTCACTTTACTGATAAAAAAAAAAAAAAAAAGATAAACTGATCTCCACTTGGAGAATAGCCCAGAGTCATCACAACACATACTTATTTTTGTAAAAAATGACAAAGTAAATTTTACAATATTAAAAGACAACATAATTTAGCAAACCTTGCATATGGGAGGTGTCCATTCCTAGAATAATACACCAAGCAATGACGTTTAAAAAGTTTTGAGAAATAGAGAAGAAAAAAAAAGACAAATACAGTGAAGCATACAAAAATTTACTTAAAACAATAAAAGATTACCTATCCATCAAAGCATCTTCGAGCAGAGGTGTTACTGCATAGATATAGTCCTTTCCCATTTCTCCAATATACTCGAAAAGGAAAGACAAGGATTTTAATACACCATTCTGAACATTAAGTTCTGGGACTCTATATTCATTCATTAGCGCTGGTAGAACTGTAAAAGGTGAACATGTTTCTGCAACAATAGCGATTGCAACAGTGGTACACACTCTGTTTTGCCTTTCTTGCACTTTTAGGTTATTAAGCAGTGTAGCAAGCACATCATGAGGTCTAAAAAAAAAAAAAAAAAAAAAAAAAGAAGATACACAAAAGCCATAAGAACATATACATATGTAAAAATTTACATTTATGGGACTGTGCTACATCCATACCGAATGTGCTATTTTAGAGTACATTTTACATTCATCGTACAATTAGACCCCTTTCACACCGGGGCTCTTTGCAGGTGCTACAGCGCTAAAAATAGCGCCTGCAAAGCGCACTGAAAGACCCACTCCTATCTCTCCAATGTGAAAGCCCGAGGGCTTTCACACTGGAGCGGTGTGCTGGCAGGACGCTAAAAAAAGTCCTGCTAGCAACATCTTTGGAGCGATGAAGGGTCGGTGTTGTATACCGCTCCTGCCCATACCGCCAGCTATACTGTACCATACCGCCAGCTATACTATACCGCCAGTAAAGCGCTGCTGCAGCAGTGCTTTGCGGGTGGGTTTTAACCCTTTCGCGGCTGCTAGCGTGGGGTAAAAGCTCCCCGCTAGCGGCCGAATAGCGCCGCAAAATTGACGGTAAAGCGCCGGTAAAAGTAGCGGAGCTTTACTGCCGACGCACCCACCACCCCAGTGTGAAAGGGGCCTTATAGTGACCCACTGGTAAAGCAACCAAAATGCCTCTCATTAGTTTAGTGTCTGTGTGCGGTGCTTGAGGTTTCACCTCCAAGCCGCAAAGAGTGCGCCTAAAGCAAATCTCAACCCTCCTACCCGTTACAGCCAAGGAAGCCGCCTCTGACCTGCAGTTGCCATGGTGCTGTATATGTGATTCATTAGGATACCGGCCTTGATGGCTTGACAGGTTGGTTGAAAGCTCAAGCAATTGTGACAGCAAATAGTCACAGTATGTCTTTAAAAGGTAACAGTTTTGGGATACTATTAAATCAATTGGTTTAGTTCTACTTTGAAACAAAAAATAAAACACTTTTTTTATCAAATACATTATACATAAATCTACAGAAAATCAACAATCTTTGTAGTCTTTTTTTCAAAGCAGGTGTGAACCACACAGCAGCTGTGCCAGACATGTTAGATGTACTTGACATAATACTGCTAGAAATTTACTTCACCATTTGAAATCTTTTATCCAGTTACCTTGTACAACTAGTGAACGGTATCGAACAGCAGAAATATGCCCCCCCATAGTCAACTAGTTACATAGTTATCAAGTTTCATAAACAATGTGCACAAAAGTAGGTTTATTTGCCTTAATACTTAGAGCAACTGATGAGTCACAGGACTTGTTTCACATGAACAGTTAAACTTTCATTCATGCATAGTACTGCACAAACTGCTCATGTATGGCATTAAGATATGAGAATAATAATAAAAAAAAAAAATTATAATACACACACAGCGGCTAAAATAAGTATTGAACACGTCACCATTTTTGTAGGTAAATACATTTCTAAAGGTGCCGTTGACAATTTTCACCATATATAAATCGGTAACAACCCATACATACGAAGAAGCCAAAACAATTAATTTCACAAAATTAAGTTATGTGTAATATCCATGCTTTTTTGCACCTCCCTTTCTTTGTGTGTTCAATACGTTATCCTTGCGTCATTCCATTTCATTACACATAACTTATTTGCTTTGGTTTCCTTGTATGTATGGATTACATGGTAGTTACCAACATGTGGTGAAAATAAATATATAATAAATAAATAATATTAATATATATATATATATATATATATATATATATATATATATATATATATATATATATACACATACATATACACACACACACACATACATATACACACACACACATTTTTTTTCAAACCTTAAAATTAACGAGGAAACATTACCCAATAGCTTTAGCAATATAGCCAAATGTGTTCACAGTGGCTCTCCTGATGGCTTTTTTATGAGCCTTCAGCAGTTCTAAAAGCTCAAAACAAATTCTCATCCACTCTCTTGCTGAAACATATTCTGCGCCCCTAAAAGAAATAAAAAGAAAGGACAAACAAAAAAGGACTTTAAGCATGTATTTCAACTAAGAAATAACACAAAAACATGCCCCATCTGGTATACTGTATCTACATTTCTACTATATCTTTGTCAAAGATAGTTAGCTGGAAAGAATTGCCTTGCAATGCCAGCATTACACTCTATTCTAGTCCCATCTTCCATCACGGCAGACGGCTTGTAGTTCTTAATAAACTACAAGTGTGCTAATCAGCGCTCTTGTAGTTCATGGACTCTTCTTGCAGCTTAACTGTCAATCTGTACCTTCATACAGGTTCTTGCTGGGGATAGCCCACTTTTGTACAAAATCTTTCCCAAAATGGGAACCAAGCGAATAGACACTTGGGAGGAGCAAAGGAATTGTCAAGGTATTTTAAATTGTTCCACAGAGTAAGGGCTCTTTCACACGGGACAGATCCATGATGATCCGCCTCGTGAACATCTGCTTGCTCAGCGGGAATCGCTCCGCCGATCCCCGCTGAGCAGGAAGATGACAGGTCTGTCTCTGCCAGAGCGTCGCTTTCCCCAATGGGGGATCGGATGATGATGGACCGCAGAGTCCGTCACCCGATATGATAACGGACGGAAAAGTAGGTTTTTCCTCCGTTACACTTTTTCGGATCGGAGCGGGTCGGATGTCAGCGGTGACATGTCACCGCTGACATCCGACGCTCCATAGAGGTCTATGGAGGGCCCGTTCAGGTCCGCCTAAAAAAAAACTGACAGGGGGACCTGAACGCATCGTTCATGTGAAAGAGGCCAAAGAGTTGTAAATGTGGGTGCTATGGAAAAGGTTTTGCAGTCTTATGCCGCGTACACACGGTCGGACTTTACGGCAGACTTTGCCCGGCGGTCTTTGACGGACTTTCTGAATGAACGGACTTGCCTACACACAATCCACCAAAGTCAGTCGAATTCGTACGTGATGACGTACGACCGGACTAAAATAAGGAAGTTCATAGCCAGTAGCCAATAGCTGCCCTAGCGTGGCTTTTTGTCCGTCGAACTAGCATACAGACGAGCGGACTTTTCAACCGGACTCGATTTCGACGGATTGATTTAAAACATGTTTCAAATCTAAGTCCGTCCAACTTTTGAGAACAGTCCGTTGGAGCCCACACACATCGAATTGTCTGACGAAATCCCGTCCGCCGGGCAAAGTCTGCCGTAAAGTCCGCTCGTGTGTACGCAGCATTAGAAGCTTTAAAAAAAGGACCCAAGACTGGAAATTGCATTGGTAGAAGCAACAGGCTGATTCCTCTAGGTCAGGCATCACTTAATGGCAGACCAGGTCCAGGCCCAATTGCTGTCCCACTCGGACTGCAGCAGTCGTGCCATTTAGGATCCAGTTTTTCTCTCAGCCGTCACCGCTGACATCTTCGCAGAGCCAACAGCAGGAGGCAGGACAGTACTGGGGGGAGGGCGGGAGTTGCCCGAGGTAAACAAGCAGGCAATTGGTTGCCAAGATGCAGGGCAGTCCAAGCAACCAATCACCAGCTTGCAGCTTCTGCCCATCATTCAGACCTGCTGTGCCTCCAGTCCTCATCTGTGTAAGGTATGATAGAGGTAAAAGAGGGAATAAAGGACATTAGTGTGAAGGGGGTAATGTGGGAGAGTGAGCTGAGAACAGTAATGTCGGAAGGGGTGCACTGAGTATTGTAATGAGGGAGGCTGAGAGTACTGCAATGTGGGGAGGTGCCAAGTATAATATAATGGGGGTGCTCCAGCAGTGATGTAGAGAAGAGTCTTGAGTGAAGAGAAAAAAATAAATAAAAGGACAGTAGTAAAAAACTGAGGCATGCTGGCCTACAGTTAATTTTGTGTGCCAGGGTCCAAACCTCCTGTAGGTAGCAGTAAAACCCAAAAAGATTAAAGCTGCCCGTGCCAACCCCCCCCCCCCCCCCTGAAATGAATGAGAAAACATTTTTGACAACTGCCCGACATATCACTAATACACGATTTGAAAAGAGGAAAAAAAAAAATAAATAAATTACCTATCAGCTATACGTCCAACCAAGTCAATGCAGTTCTCCTGTACTTTCTCATGCCTATTTTTCAAAATAGGTGTAAGCCTTGGTAACAAATCCTTGATAGGAGGAGTCATCTTATGCATACCTAGTAAAAAAAACAAAAAAATAAAAAAAAACACACACAATAAAACCACAGCTTCTAGAAAATAAAGAAA
Organism: Lithobates septentrionalis; assembly: GCA_037952835.1. Taxonomy (NCBI): domain Eukaryota; kingdom Metazoa; phylum Chordata; class Amphibia; order Anura; family Ranidae; genus Lithobates; species Lithobates septentrionalis. The sequence goes on along the minus strand of JBBDGP010002060.1, from coordinate 806,804 downwards.
CATTTTAAATAATAAAAATAATATTTACCAATAACATTGACTATTGCCTTCAGAGCCCCTAAAATGCTTCCCAATACTTCAGGATACTCCTCTCCAAGATATTCATACAATACAACACCCAAATGTCCCATTAGTTTTTCCTAAAAATCATAAAATTTGAGAGTTAGAAAATAACACATCAAATTTAATTAAAGTAGGTGTAAATCTATTAAAAGGAAACATTACTTACCTCTTGACACGTTTTCATAACAACCGCAGTGCGAGATATTAAATCAGCTGCCTGTTGTCGAACTTTAGCAGATTTATTGTTTAAACGCCACAACACAGTACCACAGATCTGTGGAAGGTATGGTTTCACTCTCTTTCCAAGAGCATTGACAACAGTACCAAAACCATTCAACATAACTGAATCCTAAAGAAGAAAAAGTTAATAGTTACAGGACCTGCAAATTATAGCCTCAGTCTCATACATACCATCATTACTGAACTCAGACGTACAAGCGATTCAGCACACACTTTACCAATATAAGCACAATACCGTATTCAAATAAAGCGAATGCAGCCAGCAGTGTGTGTGTACTCTCTCAACTCATTTTTATTCTATAACATTGCCTTTTTCCAGGCGCAACATGCTTTCCAAAGTCAAGTTATAAAACGCTGCGCTATCAAAATGAAAAATCTAAATATATAATTAATAAAAAAGTGTTATTGTGCTCACTTGTGACATGTATAAAATGTCCAAAATACTATACATTAATGTGCAATAAACTTCAATAAATAAATGAATTAATAAGAGTGCTTCAATAAGCCTGTGAAAAACATATATAAGTATTCCAAAATATTTGTGCAATATCCAAATAATAAATAAATTTTTCAAGAAAAAAAATCATCCATGCAATGCAGTGCTGTATCTCTGTAATTCAGTGATAGTGCAATGTTCAAACAATATTAGATAAAAAATCCCAAAGAAATATCATCCATGCGATTAAGTACTACATCCATGCTTTTCAAAGTCTTCCCAGGTCTGCAACTCATCCTTCGCATTTGTGCAACCCAAGTCCAACCCACTTCAATGGGAAAGCATTTACTGGCTTGATGAGGCATAGATATCCATACAGAATTCCGGAGCCAGACAGCAAAAACTGCTGCATAGCTACATTTAAGGTGGCTTTAGTAAGGGAGGAGAGGACTATTTGAACACGATACAGACACTAAAATGTAATTAAAGTGAACTTAAACTCTTATTTAACAAAAAATAAAATGTTTATACTTACCTGCTCTGTGCAATGATATTGCACAGAGCAGCTGCTTACCTCCTGTACTGGGGTGTCCCACCAGAGCTGTCCACTCCCCTTCTTCTGTGTGCGGCCCCCATTGCAAGTCACTTGAGGACACACATGGCGGTTCGCTCCCAAGACACGCCATGTCCATAGACACAACGTGGCTCGGCCCCATCTCCCCTTCCCACCTCACAGGGTTTGACTGACATTTAGGGCTGCACTATAAAGATCAAATATCAATATACAAATCTAAAAAAAATAAACGTATATGGATTTACAAAACAAATAAAACAAAAAAAAAAAAAACACACACACACTATACCTGCAAATCCAAAAAAAAAGTTAATGAAAATACTGTATATTACTTCCACAAGAAAACATTCATACAATGACAGTCCCGCTGTGCAGAAAGTCCAAACAATTCCAATTAAAGTGTAATTAAAATCTCCTGTGAAGTACCACCACCTGGAAACCCCCAAGGGTGTGAGCTCATCTCACTATGGTTCACATTAGGAGATGGTTTTCCCTTTTTTTTAAACTGAATGTTACTGAAGCTATGCCGACTATGTAATCCTTTGGGGCATCTATCTGCAGCTGTTGATTTGACATCATAATCAATATAAAGCTTCACTACAGGGGCCAGTCAGTGAGGTGAGCTCAAACCCTTGGGGGTTTCCAGATGATGGTACTTCAGATCATTTTAAAAATCACACTTTTATTGGATTTGTTTAGACTTTCTGCACAGTGGGACTGTCATTTATGATTTTTTTTTGTTGTGGAATATATTTTCCATTTACATTTTATTTGGATTCTTCTTTTTTGTAAAGCCATATAAAAGTTTGGTTATATTTGTATACTGATATTTATCTTTATAGTGATGCACTGAATAATATACATATTAGATCACCTATAAACACTGGATATGCCTTCAGGTGGTTTAAATTGTAGCGCAAACTAATTTTTTTACACTATAACAGAACACATACCCTTCAGTCTCTTCCTGAACATGTACATTCTGAAGTTACATATTCAAATTATCACACACACACACACACACACACAGTTGAAAAATGCACTTTTGCATACCTCTGTGGTCTGCTCCTGAAAAGCATAAAGGATGCCATCAATCAGCTGTTCCTCAAGCTTGTGGTCAATGTCAGCAGCTCCAAGGTTGCCCATTATTTTTTCAATGGTTTCCATGACCATTTTTCTGTATTGTTCAGCTTCATCCTTTAAGTCATCAACAATTCTAGATATTATCTCCGCAGCTCCAACCTTATTTGCAAGCTCAACTGTGGTGTCCACCAGCTGTACACAAGAAGAAAATCAATTTAAATATTAAAATTAAAAAAAAAAAAAAGAAAAAAAAAGAAGGGGAGGATGATTGAAACCATATTATAGACAGGAATTAAAAAGTGGACTGTGTGTACCTGTCTATAGTTTCTTCTGTCCAAAGCCATTCTGTGCTGCCAGAAGTGTTTAAAAAATGGAGGAAGAATTTCTGTTTTTATGTAATTTGCTTCCACACCATCAGTGCCACAACACTGTTTCACCACCTGCAAAAAAAAAAAAAAAAAAAAAATTATATAAATATATATATATATATTCTAATCACAGTAAGCAGTTTACAGAGGGATATGCAGAGGCCAAACACCATTCAATGCCAAAGGATATAGTTACCATTAAAACAGATACAGACTGCCAGGTTAAAGAGAACTGATACAACTTTTATATGTCCCTTCCCCATGCACTCACAAACCAAGAACCTCAACTTCATTAAATCCAGATCAGCGGGGAGTCGCTATCAATACCTCAGCAAAGCATGTATTAGAGGAGCCTTACATTACTCATGGGTAATTTTTCCATAAGCAACAAGCTTAAAAAGCATGAAAGATCAAGTGCAAGCAAATAACCAAAGCTCAAGTTACATAATGATACTCATATAATAATGCTACATAAGTAGAACAAGGAAAATACCTTTAAAACAATCTTTTTCATTTCTTCATCAGGAGACTGAAACTCTCGGATTAAAATCAACATCACTTCTCTGGTATAGTAGTTTGCATATTCAGCATCCATGAGAGGTATAAGGTAGCCAATGGCTTTTAAGAACGCAGCCAGACCCTGGTAAAATATAACAGAAATCATTTAACACTTAGTAAAAAGGACAAAAAAGTATGATTCATATAGAAAATTGTATATCTGCAGGCGTTATGCAACCCTTTTCTGTACATAAGTAGCAATTTTACATATTCATTCTGTGTTGAATAAATCCCAAGATAAGATGCAAGATTTCTGAACAGAAATTAATTTAATAGAATTAAAGTATATGTAAACCCTTGTAAAACAACGTGTGTGTGTACGCATGTGTGTGCATGAAAACATCCAAAATACTTTTTTTTTGCAAGTAACCCCATAGCCTCTGTTCTCAGCTGCATAAGGAGCTTAGAAAGCTGGAGGAATAAAAATAAAAAGTAATAATAATAAAAAAACAGCACACTGATCTTCCCATCGAATGGCTGTGCAGGAAAGGAGTGGCAAGACAAGTCTAATCATTGGAGAGCAGGCCGAGTGCTCAGCACCGCTAGAGAAATGACCACAATGTGTTCGCCTACTTAGTCTGGTCAGTTTTTCGTAGGAAAGCAGGACTACGAGGAACACCAGGTATTTTACACAAAGGCTACTTTCACACTGCTCCGTTGAAAAAGGCATCAAAAACACATTTGTTTTTGCTGCATTGCGTTAAAATTTCCCCATATCACTTATGCAATGGTAATGGGATTTCCAGTGAGACTAAGTAATGTCAACATTAGATAAGTATTCCTAAAAAAAAAAAAAAAAAAAAAAAATCAAAACAAAAAAACCAAAACCAAAACAAAAAGGACTGGCATTATTGAAAACTATGGGATTCTCCTTGTCATGCAATTCAGAAGTCTCACAAATTCCCACAGTTACTTTTTTTTTTAATGTATTTTTGCCGTAGTTTCCATTCAACAGAGAAGTGCATTTGGTGTGTTTTTTTGCCGTGAACTGCCTGCACTCCACACAGAGTTCTGCCTCGGGCTTTCTGGACCAGGGTGGCCTGCCCTTCTCTTCCTGCATTGCGACTTCAGGCTTGCGGACCTCTGGCGTTCCACACCTCAGATGGTGACCAGTCCATTTGAGCCTTATCCATTTGTAATACATGCGAGTTGTCCCTCAGTGCACTAATAAATAGTCTCATTACAATTAGAGGCACTTTTTTCTAGTTTTTATCTTCTTGTTGATACACAGCTGGTTTCTACTCTTGGAAGAGCTTGCCCTAAGTGAACCCCCTTTTTAAAAGACCTAAGGACTATCAATATATCATTTTTATGGACCATTAATGGACTTTAATGCCGATTACTGACTCTCTATACGCGTGCAGCATCCCCATTGCACAATCTGCTGCCTGCGATCTGGCACTAATCTAAGGAGTGATTCATTCATCACTTTATCCCCAAGGTAAATAGTGCTGTTTATATTTGTAATCTGATGTGTGTTCATTTCAGTGATCACAAGGTACAGAGCCACTTGGTTTGGCTCTGTGCACAGATCTAAATGCTAAACATTACAGTCATTAACAGCACACTAGCTGCCCAAGGACAATTTCTGAAGTGTGGTTTATAAATGTTATAGCAGAAATAAATGCACACCGCTCAACGGTTCCTGAACCTACATTGGTAATGACATGGTTAAACAAAAAAAAAAAAAAAAACCCACACACAACCCTAAGTTGACAGATAAAACGTTCAACATACCTTTCCTCTGTGCTGTCGAATACCTTTCCACAGTGGTTTTAGCACAGAATCAAAAGACTCAATACCATATGGAGTGGCTGCTTCAGCCAAAGCAGCTATAGCCAGGGCACTGATGGTACGAACTTTCTGCTGTTCATCAACCAGCCCTAAAAGCATGAAGATACCATTAATTCATAAATTATCAGACCAAAAAAAAAAAAACCCTCATCTAAAATGTTCAGGAAATTTGCCAAACCATAATATATTTAGGGAACCTGCAAAATGTGTCTGACCAGAATTTAATAGTGTTTAAATGGGATCTAGGAATAATGAAAATTCCCTATATGTTCAGTGCATCTATATGTAGTAACAATGATTAACTACCACATTTCCTCTAGTAAATGGTGGTATTTTTACCTACTGCTGGTTACATTACTAGCTAGAACTTGATCAGTGAAATAAGGGTACACCAAACTAAGCAATGTATTTTATGGTCACTTAGCAATATGAGATTTCACTGACATTTCTCGGTCATTTAAAAACCATACGAGTAATTAGAAGGCTTTCAGGAAAAACACATGAACAGCTTCAAATCAGAAAACAGTGACAATAATGGTATGCGGGCAGTCTTTACATGTACCTTGTAGGGTCTAATAAATACACATACCAAAAAGGCTTTTAAAAAAAAAAAAAATTTATATACAAATGGTTAGATTTAAAAAAGTTGAATACAACTGGTTAAAACCAGTTTTGCGGGGAGTACCACTTTATCAGAGCCTTAGATTGGAGCACAAATTTGTACATATTCTGCAAAGGTATACAAACATGCATCAAAAAGGAAGGTGGGACTTTGAATTGAAGCGGTTGAAATGCAGAGGTGATGGTATATAAAAAGTTTTATTTGTATAAATTATTAAATTTCATTCCGATTCGCCATGTCTCGCTCGCCCCATGCTGCGCTCACTACCGGGGTTGGTGAGTGTACTGGGTTAAATTTTCTAAATTTAATTAATAGTTTTCACCTTCAAACAGAATGTGGTTTACCTCATTTACTATATTTACAGGGATCCAGTGCATCTGCTCCTGACGAGTGGAAACGAATCCACGAAACGCGTAGAGCTACATGATGCTACAGATACAATGGCCCATGATGTTACCTTTATGAACCCAGCTACCTTAGATTTTTATCATGTGATCATTTACACAGGTGCCGGGCATGCTGTGTGGGGCTTGTTTAGGCCGTTTTGCTGTCACACACTATCTACTTGATTGTCTTGAATTTTATCCTATTTAGTTATATGCTTTACACCTTTGTATTACCGTGTTTACATCTTGTGCATATATGTAACCAATGAAATTTAATAATTTATACAAATAAAACTTTTTATATACCATCACTTCTGCATTTCAACCGCTTCAATTCAAAGTCCCACCTTCCTTTTGATGCATCCAAATATAGGGATGGAGGCACGTTTGTGTGCCTCATTTAAAGTCCCACATTCCCCCTTTTTTCTCCAGGTATACAAACATTATTGACAAATAACATATATAACTAGCTTGTTACATACACCACAGCATGTCATGGGCAAAGAGTGGGCAGGGAGGACAAATTATCTCAAGTAAAACAGAAGTAAAAAACTGTACTCTACCATCTACAGTCATACCTAGAAAACTACCAAGAAAACGGCCGATTCAACTTCTCAGCAGTCTTCTTGGTAGCTTTCTAGGTATGAATGTAGATGTTAGAATACAGTTTGTTTATACTTCTATTTCACTTGAGATAATTTGTCCTCCCTGCCCACTCTTTGTCCATGGCATGCTCTGGTGTACGCAACAAGCTCTATTAGGATACCATTACAAAAATTTAAAGCAAAATGACTCATTATACTGAAAGTTTTTATTGTTTAAGATTTCTTGGTAATATAATTGTTAATGTTTATATATCTTTACAGTATATGTACAAATTTGTGGTCCAATCTAAGGCCCAAATGAAACGGGACTCCCCACAAAATGCGTAGGCCAGTTTTCTTGATTCTTCAGCCAGGACCAGCACATCCGGGATAGACTTACAGTAATTGTGGATTTAATCAGTTGTATTTAACTTTTTAAAATCAAACCATTTGTATATGAAAATAAAGATTTGTTTTTTAAGCCTTTTTAAAATAAGTGTATTTATTAGAACATGCAAGGTACATGTAACGTCCCACCCCATCTTTTTTCTCATTTGGTAACTGTTTTAAATGGGATGTTACCTTTGTATTGTCATTATTGTGTCACATTCATCACTCATACTCTAACATGTAGTAGTTACATAGTTAGTAAGGTTGAATAAAGACACCAGTCCATCCAGTTCAACCCGAGTGAGTACACCCTCACATCAGTCCCTACCCTTAAGGAGCCCACAATCCAAGGTCCCCAACTCACATTCATATACTAGGGCCAATTTTTTCGACAGAAGCCAATTAACCTACCAGCATGTCTTTGGAGTGTGGGAGGAAACCGGAATACCCGGAGGAAACCCACGCAGGCACAGGGAGAACATGCAAACTCCAGGCAGGTAGTGTCGTGGTTGGGATTCGAACCAGCGACCCTTTTTACTGCTAGGTGAGAGTGCTACCCACTACACCACTGTGCCGCCAATAGTATATGCATTCACTTAACATGGTTTGTAAAAAACGCAGGCAGACCTAGATGACTAAAATGCAATACAACTTGAATTGCACAGACTTTGCAAATCCATTTATAGAAACTATAAAAAACAGAGAAAGGGTTTTAACACAGGGCTCGACAAACCCCCGGGCGCCAGGTCGCATTTGCGACTAGAATTAGCGACCTGGCGCCTGGGGCGGCACAGCTAGGGTATCCTGTGTCCGTTCGACACCCCCCCTCCCGGCGCGATCGCGTTGGGCCGCGCCGGTAATTGAGGCCCCGGCTTTGCGGCCTACTGCAGTCCTATGGTTCCTTCTGCAATCGGGCGCCCTCTGGTGGTGGCCGTTGGTATGACAAGACATCCACCAATGCTAATGGAGCTTCCCCTGCCTGTTTTCACTGCCCGCTCATCTCCTTCCCTTTACTTAGAATCCCCCAAACATTATATATATTTTTTATTCTAACACCCTAGAGAATAAAATGGTGGTCATTGCAATACTTTCTGTCACACCGTATTTGCGCAGCGGACTTACAAGCGCACTTTTTTGGGGAAAAAATACTTTTTTTAATTAAAAAAATAAGAAAACAGTAAAGTTAGCCCAATTTTTTTTATATTGTGAAAGATAATGTTACACTGAGTAAATTGATTCCAAACATGTCACGCTTCAAAATTGCGCCCACTCGTGGAATGGCGACAAACTTTTACCCTTTAAAATCTCCATAGGCGACTTTTAAAAAATTCTACAGGTTGCATGTTTTGAGTTACAGGAGGTGGTCTAGGACTAGAATTATTGCTCTCACTCTAACGATCGTGGCGATACCTGACGTGTGGTTTGAACACCGCTTACATATGCGGGCGCTACTCACATATGCGTTTGCTTCTGCAAGCAAGCTCGGCGGGACGGGGCGCGATTAAAAAAAATATTTTTTTTTCTTATAGATTTTACTTTTTATTTTTACACTGTTTTAAAAAAAAATAAAAAATTGTGTCACTTTTATTTCTATTACAAGGGATGGGGCACATTTAAAAAATTTTTTTTTTTTTTTTTCTTATTTAACTTTTATTTTTTCACTGTTCTTTATAAAAAAAAAAAAAAAAAAAAAAAAAAAAAAGTCACTTTTATTCCTATTACAAGGAATGTAAAAATCCCTTGTAATAGAAAAAAAGCATGACAGGACCTCTTAAATATGATATCTGGGGTCAAAAAGACCTCACATCTCATATTCACACTAAAATGCATTAAAAAAAAAAAAAAAAATTGTCATTTGAAAAAAAAAATAAAATGTCCCTTTAAGAGCTATGGGTGGAAGTGACGATTTGACGTCGCTTCCGCCCTGCAATGACTTGGAGATGGGCGGTGGGGGGGCCATCTTCCCCTCACTCGTCTCCATGTCAGGCCAGGGACAGATCCGGATCGCCTCCGCCGTCGGCCACGGTAAGCGGTGAAGGGCACCAGAGCGCGGCGGTAGGGGGGGCCCTCTCCTGCCGCCGATAAAAGTGATCTCACTGCGAATCTGCTGCAGAGACCACTTTTATCTGAAAGAGAACCGCCGGCTCTTGAAGAGAATACCGGGGTTATGGTAGCTAGCTGCTACCATAACAACGGTATTTCTCTTCAAAGACAGGATGTATATAGTCGTCCTGCGGGAAGGAAGTGGTTAATTAAAATGAATTTATTATTTGTCATCTCCCTGCTTGGCCCCTTTCACACGGGCTGTCTGATCAGGTTCGCCTGTCAGTTTTTCAGGCGGAACTGATTGGATCCTTAGCAGGAATATGGCGGTCTTATGTCCCTGCATGGCAGGAAATAAAAGCAGTCACATTCGTTCTAGTCGTCTGTGTAAATTTAAGATTGGTTAATTTTTATATTGAAAATAAAGCTTTGTCGGTCGTTTAAAAACAAAACAAAAACCTGGCTCCTAACTTTTTTAGCTGGCTCCTAGATTCCAAGCAAATTTGTCAAGCCCTGTTTTAACAGTAAAGCAGTTGAGACACAGCAGCTCATATTTTTGACCATAGGGTTATAGTACCCTGGGATAGGCAAGTGTCCCATTATTAAAAGTCAGCAGCTGCAGTATTTGTAGCTGCTGACTTTTACTTTTTTTTTGTCGGAACTCCGCTTTAAGGCCAGTTTCTGATCAACACCTTGTTGGAGAAAGGCCAAAATCTGAGACCCCATGAAGGCGTGCGAGTGCAAATCCGCAACCTCACACAACTAAATGTAAGCCTTCCAAGTATGCAGACAGATCTTCTGAGAAGTGGATTTACATACCTTCAACATAGTGGGAATCACAGAAGCAGACATCCCCCTGTCCCTCAGAACCTGGCTTATAATAGCCAAGCCGTCAAAGAGACAGTAAAGCAGGGCGGAAGATCGATCCTTGGGACAGAAGATCTTGGGCGCAGTGGAAACAGCCAGGGAATGTCTGACCAGCCTCACCACGGCCAATCTGGAGCTACCAGAGTGACTAAATCCCTTCAGCCTCTACCCTGTGCAGTAAACGTAGTAGAAGCCAGCAGATCTATGTCCAGCATCCCCCATCACGGCCAGATTTGATGAAACATGCCCTGGTGCAGAGACTACTCTCCTTGATCGAGCATCGGATGACTGATGCCAGTTTTATTATGGCCAGAATGTAGATGGCAGATCGAGCCAGCACAAGAATTGCTGCTCGCTGAAGCATATGCAAGACCACCGCAGTGGCGTTGTCCGACTGGATCCTGATCAGACTCCCCTGCAGAAGCTCCGCACAATGAGAAAGACAGAGCCTAAATAAATCACTCGTGGCTCCGGGATAGTAATGGGTAATCAAAACACCTTCAGAATCAAATGGCCTTGGGTAGACCTCAGACCCAAAACTTTCCTCTCCCTCCCAACCCACCTGCACAGGCTGGCATCCATCAATGGAGAGACAGAAAAACTACTTCCTGGCCCGAAGAGCCAGCGAGCGAAGCCACGAGATAAGGGAGGCCCTGGTCCAACGTCCCATGCAGATTGAGTTGTCTAAGGACACAGGAGAATTGTCCCACTTGGAGTGCACAGAAGACCACATGTGGGACTGCAGCAACCGAACCGCAGGAGCACATTGGCTCTACCAAGTCGTGGATTAGCCCTAAATATTCCAGACACCTGGTCAGGGTCAGAGCAGACTTTCTGCAGAGTGTGGATGGTGATCGCCATGTCACTCAATGCAGAACGAGACTCCACTTCCAGAAGATCCTTCAGCTAGCCTATCACAGCAATCCCTGTGGCAGTGCCAGAACCAGAGTTAGCACTCACTTTGGTGAACACCTGGGGCGGGGGGGGGGGGGGGGGGGTATGGTTGCCAGACCAAAGGGGAGCGCCAGAAAACTGATACTGTGCCCCCAACCGCAAAAGCACAGGAGGTGCTAGTGCACAGCACAGATGAGAACGTGTAAGTGTCCTTGATGTTTATGGAGCCAGGAAATCCCCCCAATGAAGGGAGACCACCACAGAATGGATGCATTTCATCTTGAACCTCTGTACTTTCACAAAGCAATTCATGGCCTTGAGGATCAGTATCTGACAGATACTTTCCTTCTTCAGAGCTGTACACAGGTTGGAGTAGAACCCCTGAAACCTGGAACAGGGACTATCACGCCCTGGAAATGCAAATCTAGTACCGCCCATAAAGTGCCTGCAGATGATATGGAAGAGATGAAGATTGGAAGGAAAGAACTTTTGGAAAGAGAAATTCTATTTTGTAGTATGACAAAATTTGTTTCCAGACCAATTTGTTAGAAAGAAGCTGCCTTATAGCAGAGGGGGGGGGGGGGGTTTACTACCAACTAGGTGGCAGTATAACCCTACAGCCAAGAATATGATGATGAGCTGTGTCAGTCAATGTATGAAAGAGAAAAGGAAAAGATGTACTTATTGTAAAATCTTTCTTGAAGTCTATTGAGGGATACAGAAATTGAAGTTCTGAAAGAGTTGGGAAATACTTTCACCTGTAGCAAGTTGAGACACTGGCAAACCAAATAAAGCATAGCAAGGCTAAGTATAACCTTGCCTCTATTTATACTTCAGTTTTGTGAGCAAGCCGTATATACAGTCAATAGAATCAATAGCCTTCAAGAAATATTGTACGTTAAGTCCAAAAAGACATCTTTGTTATCCATCGAGGGACAGAGAGAGATTATGAAATAGTCGGGATGCCCAAAAGCCACCGAGAGGTTCAACAGATAAAGGCACCAAAAAAAAACAAAAAAAAAAAAACGGGAAGTTACTAGACCAAGTCCCAAAGAACAAACAGATCCAAGGGGACAAATGGATAGACAACATCAAAAATGGGGGACCAAGTGGGCCTAGAATTCCTAACTCAACTACAGGGTGATCAGATATGCAATTTGCAATGAGATACCCATAGGCGACTCACAAGGTTGGTAGGGACTGAAGGGAACTAAATCTGGATCCTTGTAAAGGCCTCACGTATAAAAGGCTTTTAATATATATCTATATATCTATATCTATATATATCTATATATATATATATCTATCCCTCAAGACCACAGTAAGTGAACTCCTTTAGCAAGGACTTCTTGAACTTCCCTGCTTGATGGTGACCCTAAGCTACCAGTGTTAGACACTGAACAAGTCACATCTTAACAAGGTTTGCAAATAACAGAATGCTCAGCATTGCTTGAACTGCAACGAATCAGGAAACCGACCCATTTAACCATTTGCTGGCCAACATATGTATATAAACATCCTGTCAGCAAATGATTACAACATGACGACTGCAGCCATTATCTTGGTACTTTTTTTTTTTTATCCAGTGGATTGACTGTTTTGTAAAAGTGATCAACTTTAAAGCACTGTTAGGGAATCCCTAAAACTGTTTCTACGGATAGGCTGATCCGGATAGCCGCTATGTAGTGACTAGCTCAAGCAGCAGTGTGAAATGCAGTGTGTACACATACAAAGAAATCTCATAAGACTAGCAAGAAATTAAGTTAAAGATAAGGAATAGCAACCTTCTAGGACAAGGGGGCAGGCTTACAATTTTTTTTCTATTTGCCAGTGTTCCAACCTCCTGTAGGCAGCAGTATAACCTATAACTAACATTTTCATACCAGTTTTTATATTAACATATAAACAATTCTAATTTTACAAAAGTCCCAAGAGCTATTGGTTATCTAAAGAGACAGCACAGCAGATGTAGCCATCCCACTTAATCCACACAATAAGGAGAGTGGAGAAGCAGAAGTTAACACTCTATGGCTGAATTCTAGGTAGAACAGGCGTAGAAACCGGTTTAACATGGAACATTAAAAACAACTTTGTGCTAAGAAAAAGTGTCTCTGTAGAACATGTTGGTCAATGTAGTAGTCAAAATATGAACTAAAGCTTACCATGTTCAATGATTTCAACCAAGCTTCTCAAGTGTGGCAAGATAGCACATCCCATCAGTATAGCAATCTGCTGCACAATTTTAATACCAGTGTGTCTGGCCTGCCATGACTTTTTGCTCTTACAAACTGCTTTCAGAAAGGGAAGAAGGGAAGGGATGCCAAGGGCAGACGCAACAACTGCAAAAGCTCTGGCTGTTGTGTTACGGACATATTCATCCATGTTGTCAATATCTGGCCTCATTGTGGAAATCATTGTGGCTAAACCAGCAGCCTAAAGGAGGGGAAAAAAAAAAAAAAAAGGTGGGATGTTTAAAAAACTCAATTTGAAACATTTTCCATTTGTTATGTTTTGCACTACATTTAGAAAAGCAAATCTATAGTTTGTGGGTCAAATGTTCACATGGGTGACAACAACATGCATTTGTTAGACCACATGCACACTTGAGCTCAAAAATTATACATTTCAACTGTTTATCATCAACATACAAAATACAAAGTCAGTGAACAGAAGAAAAATCTAAGTCAAATCAACATTTGCTAGGACTACCCCTTGGCTTCAAAACCGCATCAATTGTTCAAGGTACACTTGTACACAGGCTTGCCTAATCAATGGTGTCCTCAAAGCTGAGAAATACAGGCAGATACTTATCCATCATGCCATACCAACACGTTGATTCCTAGACACCATTTTAGGGACACTCGACTATAGTTGATAAGCTCTCAAACACTAGGATACAGCTGCTTGTACCAATGATGTTTATTTTACATTTGAATCAGAATTCACAAACGCTCAAGTATTAATTTATTTTATAGACTGTTTTTTATTCTGCACAATAAAAATATGTTTTTCTCTGTAAGGCACATTAAAGCCCATTTTCTCCCCCCATCCTATGGCTTTAGGGATGGAGGTTGCTTTGGTTTGACATCCCCCTCTCCATATACTGCCAGCTTTCACTCTGGACCGCTTTTTACAAATACACAGAATCGGTGTAGGGGGTGTTCTAGTGTCTAGGGCCTGTGTTCTAGTTTATGTGCCTAGTGTCCATATCTCCTGTAGGTGGCAGTGTATCCCTAGAATGTTTATAAACCACTTAAAGTGATTGTAAGGGTCGGTTCACACTGAGGCAACACGACTTCAGCGCGACTTTGTACCGCGACTTCAACGCGGCTTCGGCAAATTACAAGGCGACTTGAAGTCGCCTCCATGACAGGCGACTTCGCCTGTGGCCAATCAGCTCTCTGGGAGGGAGGGGTTTTCCCTGCAAAGTCGCTTGACTGTACAGAGAGATCCGACTTGGGAGGCGACTTCCACTGATTTCTATGGTACAGGTCGCCTACCAAGTCGGATCAAAGTAGTACAGGGAGTACGCTCTGAAGTCGGAGCGACTTCAGTAGCGTCTATTAAGACGCTAGCGTTCACTCCCATTGAATCTATTTCTGGGGCGACTTGAGGGCGTACAAGTCGGATCCCAAGTCGCCCCAGTGTGAACTGAGCCTAAGAGCCGGTTCACACTGGGGCGACTTGTCAGGCGACCTAGTCGCCTGACAAGTCGCCTCCCGTTCTGTACAATGGAACCGTTCTAATCGGAGCGACGCAAGTCGCTCCGACTTAGAAGAAAGGTTCCTGTACTACTTTGGGGGCGACTTGCATAGACTTCTATACAGAAGTCGTCTTTCAAGTCGCCCCGGCAGTCGTGTGCAGGTCGCCTCGGTGAGGCGACCTGCAAGTCGTGCCGCGTCTAGTGTGAACCGGCACTAAAGCTTCGTGTTTTTGTTTTGTTTTTTTAAATAACAAACATGTTATACTTACCTCCACTGTGCAGTTCGTTTTGCAGTGTGGCCCTGATCTACCTCTTCTGGGGTCCCTCGGCAGCTCCTCCTCACATCAGCTAACCCCCTGGGAGAAGCACTCTCCCGGGGGGGTGGGTTACCTTGCGGGTGGGTTACCTTGCGGGTGTGTTCCCAAGTTCGCATTTGCATCCATAGACAAGAATGCCGGACTTGGCCTCGCCCCCCAGTCATTGGATTTGATTGACAGCAGCGGGAGCCAATGGCTGCGCTGCTATCAATCTATACACAATCAAGAGTCGGGACCCCGTGCAGAGGGAGAGCACATCTCCGCCAAGGGGATAAAGGGGCTCAAGTAAAAACGGGTGGGGTGGCTAGTCACTGCCAGAAGTTTTCACCTTAATGCATAACCCCCTTACGGACTGGGCCTATTTGTTAAAAAATTTATTTTTGCTAGAAAATTACTTAAAACCCCCAAACTTTTTTTCTTACACCCTAGAGAATAAAATGGCGATCGTTGCAATACTTTGTCACACCGTATTTGCACAACGGTCTTACAAGCGCACTTTTGGGAAAAACACTTTATTGAATAAAAAAAATAAAAAATAAGACAACCATAAAGTTAGCCCAATTTTTTTTTATATTGTGAAAGATAATGTTACGCCGAGTAACATGCTCGCTTCAAAATTGCGCTTGCTCGTGGAATGGCGACAAACATTTACCCTTAAAAATCTCAATAGGCGACGTTTAAAAATTTCTACAGGTTACCAGTTTTGAGTTACACAGAGGAGGTCTAGGGCTAGAATTATTGCTCTCGCTCCAACAATCACGGCGATAACACAGTTTTCATATGTGCGCACTACTCACGTATGCGTTCGCTTCTGCGCGCGAGCTCAGCGGGACGGGATGCTTTAAAAAAATTTTTTCCCTTATTTACTTTTTTTTTTATTTGGACAGTCCTTTTAAAAAAAATGCTTTGGGTCACATGTAAACATCCCTTGTAATAGAAAAAAGCATGACAAGACCTAAGACCTCAGATCTCATATTTTCACCAAAATTAAATGAAAAAAAAAAAAAAGTGATTTGAAAAAACAAAACAAAACTTCCTTCAAGAGCATTTGGACGGAAATGACGTTTGACTTCGCTTCCACCAGTCAATGCTATGGAGCCGAGTGGGGGCCCATCTGCCCCTCACTCGGCAACCAGCCAAGGAGAGAGAGGACCAGATTGTCTCCGCCGCTACCGGCGGCTCCTGTAAGCAGGGGAGACCACCGGAGCGTGGTGGGGCCTCTTCCACCCCCGATAAAAGTGATCTTGCGGCAAATCCGCCGCTGAGACCACTTCGATCTGAAAGCGGACCGCCAGCTGAAGAGGATACCGGGGTTATGCCAGATATCTGCTGCCATAACAACGGTATTCCTCTTCAAACAGCCAACATATATCAGCATGAGCCGGTCCGGAAGTGGTTAAGGAGCTGTGACCTTCAGGCTGAACAAGCATACATAGCTGCAGCAACACTTTACTGCTGCAACAGCTCTCCTGTTGCCGGCTGCGGTATGGGGGCAGTGTGGTGCGGTATTCAGCACATCAAGCATTTCCCTTTTTTTTGAATGAATTTTATTTGAAGTGTACAAAACATACACTTCATTCACGGCAACGTACAGGAGTGAAATGCACTGGGTTGCTGTACATTATCGCAGTGCACCATGCCAAATTGCGCAGCAAAATGCAGCATTTCTGTATTTTAGCACAGCCATAGGCTGCGTTGCAGTGCGTCACAAAAGTTTCCTGTGTGTCCCTGTGATGACAGATGTTTTACCATGCAGTAGTGTGTATACATTGTGTGTATATGGTGTGAATTCACCCTCAATGGATGATAGATGAATTCTAATACCAGTGGCAACCAAGAGAAAAACACACCAAGATACATGGCAGCAACCACACAAATCTAAAAAGTAAGTATGGTGTGAACTGTTGCATAAATAAGCACTTTCACCTTGTGTACGAAACACGTAGAGCATCTACATGCTACCACTTGCAAGCATATATCTGAATTCCCCCTGGATTTTGTATCCTATCTACAACGTTTTTATTTCTTAATCATTTTAAGATCTATGGTATTTTCCTAATATGTGTACCTCATGTCAATATGCCTATTACCCATAGACTATGTTGTAAATGTGTGTATATATATGAAATACAAGTTATTTAACCATTACTGTTACTGTGTACCTCATGTCAATATAGCCATTACCCATGGACTATGTTGTAACATATGTGTGTATATATATGAAATAGAAGATATTTAACTACTATTGTTATTTTTTACATTACTACATTTTCTACTACCAATCTTCTATGTAGACCAAGAATTATCAGACATGTCCTTGCATATTTACTTTGCAGTTATGCTTCAAATAAAGTCCCACTTTGCTTTATTATATACAGTACTAGGGATGGAGGCAGATGAACCTATACATTCATCGCCTCATTTAAAGTCCCAAAATCCCCCCCCCCCCCCCCCCTTTTTATTCTCAGTGTCAGAATGGTGATGCCAGTTTGATGGAGCAGGGGTGATAGCAACTGGCTGTTGGTTCCAGACATCATGGGGAACATGTCAAATTTTTCTGCATACCTGAAGTTCCAGGTACTGTTACCAGCGGCAGAGGACCAGCAGGGTGAGTATATGAGGGTTGGAAGGAAGGCCCTTCCGAGACAGTTACCTTGCCTTGCAAAGTGAGTGCATCTTTAAAGAGGACCGAAAGCCAGCAGATACAAATACCATAAACAGCTCTGAAGCCTGCTAGAGACAGGGAGATTTCAAGGACAACTACAAGATCTGCCAGCTCCATGGATAACTTCAGAAACAGGAAACCTGCAATATTGTAACAAGGCTAAAATTCCACTCAGTACAGTAAGAGCCCTTTCACACTGGGGCGGTTTGCAGGCGCTATTGCGCTAATAATAGCGCCTGCAAACCGACCCGAAAGTGCCGCTGCTTTCATTCCAGTGTGAAAGCCCCAAGGGCTTTCACACTGGAGCGATGCGCTGGCAGGACGGTAAAAAAAGTCCAGCAGCAGCATCTTCGGAGTGGTGAAGGAGCGGAGTGTATACCGCTCCTTTCCATTGAAATCAATGGGACGGTGCGGCTATACCACCGGCAAAGCGCCTCTTAAGAGGCGCTTTGCCGTGGTATTTAACCCCTTCTCGGCCGCTAGCGGGGGGTAAAACCGCTCCGCTAGCGGCCACATACCGATGGTAAAACGCCACTAATAATAGCGGCGTTTTACCGCCGACGCCGCCCCCCGCCCCAGTGTGAAAGGGCTCTTAGATTTGATTACAACTAAATAGACAATTAATACACATTTACCCAATCTAAGACTTGGTGAAAACAAAAATTATAAAATATTTATATTCCCACTTATAGGTTCCTTCAAACATACCTTCTGGGAACGCGGCCAATTTTCTTCTGTGTGGAGCAAGATATCCGCTATAGCCTCAGCGATATCAGGCACTCCTTTAAATCTCACAATGCCAATGTGCCTTATTGGCTCCCAATTCCGGGGTCTTACGTAAAGAAGAGAGGTTAATTCACACTATTTGTGTGTCAACTGTATGGGCCTTTGCTCTACACTGGAAGTCCCCAACAGTTCCCTTATCCACAATAATGGATAGGGTTGATGGGGTCATGTTGATGGAAAGGATCCCATTTACCTTACGGGATAAGATGCACCTATTTACATGTAAGTGGGATGCATGGAAGACCCATCGGCATATCCTGATACCCTGAACTGATACAGTACTTGCTTAGGCTATTGGACATATTTTTCCCTTTAAATGTACCTATATCTGTAAATTTACAGATTCATATGCTCACAAAAATCTCTATATGCTTCTTGATTGCGGTTTGTATTATGATTTAAATCTGTTTTTGTGACATATATCCTTTTTTGTATATTGTCGTGGTATTCTGTATTTTTTATACTTTAAATAGTTTGTAAACAAAAAAAAATGTATATTAAAATTTCTACTAAAGAAGCACTTACCTTAGCCAAGTTGGATATAATTTCTCTGCCTTCTACTCTAGCATAATAGTCTTCATCAATCAGCAAGGGTTCAATAACCACAAGAATCTGAAAACCAAAATCAAGAAATACAAAATAAAAAAAAAAGGTTTAGATTAAGAATATTACACATCACAAACTACATCCAGGAAATGGAGGAAGATCTACTTATGAAGAATTGGACATTGAAGAATGATTTCCTGGTTGAAACGAAAAGCTGAAACTACCATAAAGAATGTTTACGCACACATTTTAACTCCTATGGGGACCACGTCGTGCATATCTCACTTGCTCCCATTCTGATCAGTGGACCCGTTACCAGAAAACACCTCTAAATATGATGGAACCCGTTTGATCACGCTACTTAGAAACAGATTTGAATTGGAGCAAGTGCTATATGAACTAAACATTTCTGGGTCTTAAACATCCACCAGCTCATCTACTCATCTCACCTAGGTGATGGAATCAATTAACACAATCTTGTGAGTGAAAGTGGAAAGAAAAATCATCCTGATAAGTTCATAGGGCGTCAGCATACATCCTGATAGATTGTCGCCAATCAGCTTCTAAATTTAGCTAGCTCAATTAAGCTTTGACAATAAAACCTGGAAGCCGATTGGTTTCTATGCAGCTGTACCAGATTCTCAGTGCTCCAGTTTTAGTAAATCTCCCCCTATATGTCATTGCCATTGTTAAATCATTGTTCTCGTCAAATGACATAACTTACCAGAGATTGTATCTTACAGCTTTCAATAAACACATTTGAATAAAAATATTGCTTAGATTTACGTTACAAATAGGTCAATTAAACATTTTACATACCTTGTGTACATATGGTCTAACCAAATCATCAAGTTTGTACAAGATTCTATCAATGACTTTAACAAGCAAATGCCGTTCCTGGTCTTCAAGTGTTGGAGACATCAGCAATGGTAATATTTGATTGAACAATGGTCCAGCTCCAAACTCCCGAGCTTTGTCTGTAATCTGCCGCAGTGCTGCCTAATAACAAATGGGGGGAAAAAAAGCTTAGCTTTAGAAAATTGAAGGTCACAACATTCAATACTCACTTTGTGAATACATTTTCATAAGGGAGGGATGGGAGAAGTACAGCCAAAGCTCGTTTGGCTGTACTTCTCCTGTGAATCACAGGAGTGCAGTTTATTCTATGACCCGTTTTCAGCTGACAATCACCAGCTCTCTGCTCACAAAGCACTGAGAACTGAGCGATCAGTGGCGTTTGATCGCTCGGTTCTCAGTCTAAAGCCCTGTACACACATACTAGTTTTTTTGCTCAACCCAGGTCGGAGACGTGTACTAACAATCAGATGTTAGTACATCGATCTCCCTGCTGTGCTATTGTGTTCTGACAGAGGGACGCCCCTCCTCCAGAACACTCCGGTCAGTAGACCTTTTTTGGTCATGACCCTTCGAGAGGAACGGCCAGCTTCTGTCGGGTGGACTGCCGTACACAGGGGATAAATGTCTGCTGGTTTCTATTGAACCGGCCGATGCCGCCAGACATTCGGCCCATGTGTACTAGGCTTTAGAGCCAGCAGGGGGCAGATGCAGCATCAGATCAAGGCTGCATCCACCTAGATAGGATTCAAAAAAATTAAAAAAAACTACACACACCAAAACCATACTTTTCTTTTAATAAAATTACATTACATACAAACTGAAAACACCCAAAACTAATTTACGTACATAAATCTTACAACACTAGACGGAGCCCTAAAAATATTAATTAAAAACTTACAAAAATGTTTGTGCCTCAAAGAAAAGTTAATCCAGAGACTATGTCGTCTGTACATCAATGCTTTCAATTTTCTATTTTACAATGTGTCCAAACTTCAATGGTCCAAATGATAACTGACCCAATAGTCTAAATAAACTGAGCAACTTGCTCACAGAAACATTCATACTATGTTCCCTTTTCTGGTTACATTTTGCATGAAAGGGAAAGACAACATGACAGTAGCAGCATATACCTTCCTCATTGGAGGTGTGCCATTCTTTATCTTCAGTAGTAGCTTCATTATTTTTCTTTCCTTCTGCTCTTCTGGACTAAGGGTGGATTCATCAACATCAACCTTAAAATTAGAAGAAAAAAATGTAATATTATGAATAATAATAATAAATAATATGAAAACCAGATACTAAATAAGTAAAAAATAAAAAACACCTCTCAGCCTGTATGCATTACATATTCATACAATTACACAGATATAATCCTAATCATAAAAATGAACGTTATCTGATCATTTACTATTAAGACAACACTCAACCTTCATCTTAGCACAGGTAAAACAAACTCTTGTGAGAGAACGCAAGTGCATTACAGATCATACAGCAGTTTAGTCATCTAATGTTGTTAAATGTAATTTCTATGATAAAAGCATACTAGACTTGAAAAACTGGTCTCTATACAATTGCACAATTACATAAGCAGCTACTTAAACCCCCCTAAAAAAGGGTGTAAACAGAAAGTCGTCTCAATTTAGGGGGATTTGAAGAGGGAAATAGGAGGCAGAGGGAGGTCAACATTGGACCAGAGGGAGCAAGATAGAGAGAGGACAAAGCTGGAGCTCTTTTTTCTTGACGGGATGAAAGAGGAGAATTCTAAACAAGAGCTGCTCATAGTTGAGGGAGGGCAGAGGAGAAGAATGCATGGTTGGTGGACAGGAGCTAAAGTTGCAACTAAGGTGGGAAGCATCTGATTATGTACCATTAAAAGAGGACATACAGCAAGAAAGCATTCACCGACGATGGTGAGAAAGCATTGAAGCTTATCATGGAATGCGTGAGACGGGTTAGAAGCTGATCATGGACAAGGAATAAAGAAAGGCACAGCAGGAGCGAATCATGATTGGGGAAGGAACATGCAAGGTCATCATGGCAAGGAGCGGATGAGCTATGATGGATATTCATAACAAAAAGGTGACAATGCAAGCACAGCAAAAATGGTAGCAAAGGTGGGGGAATGAATACACTGATAACAGAAAGGCAGAGTGCGTGCAAACTGGAGTAGGGGCGAGAAACAAAACAGGAGCACACTTGTGAAAAAGTAATTAGACAGGAGGGACATAGCAGCATAAATAGATGCCAAATGATGCACAGTATTGTTACATTCAATAGACTGCAATTCAAATAAGCTGAAGGGTTTAGCATTGCTAGGGACTCTGCTAAATTTCCAAAATTTAGGTAGCATTTCAAATATTCCTGGGAATATATTTCCACTACAGCATCTAGGGAACAGCGTTCAGAAATGATATACTGCAAGTGGATACAAAATCATTCAGTGAAAGATAGCTGCAGCTTTGTGTTATAATACATAGGATGAAAACTCCAATTTTACAGTTAAAAGATGGAAACAGTCAATGTTACAAAAAATAAATAAATAAAAAAAAACAAACTAACAAACGACCATCACTTACCAGCAGTTTATCAAAGTACTGAATATCATCTGGTTTAAGGAATGGAAGATTTCCTGATGGCTGATCACTGACATTTTTCATTGTTTTGTCTTCAGCAGGCATATGAAAGCCAGTTAAGCCACCCAAAGGTGTTGGAGTCGCAGTAAGTTTACGTGCTGGGGTGCGTATTGGGACATATCCAGCTGGTGGGGGAAGAACCTGCAAAAAAAAAAAAAAAAAAAAAAGAAGACATAAAAATGAGGGTCCTTAAATCAAGTCTGATTCCTAAGTAAATGTATAATCTGATTTTGCCATGTACACTACCATGATAGAAACAGTCCAGAACACCACCTTAGAATCAGACCTTAACCACTTCCATACCTGGCCCATCTTGGCACTCCTCTCTTACATGTAAAAAAAAATTTTAATTTTTTTTTTTGCTAGAAAAGCCTACACGGTAGTTGTGCAACAATTTTTGAAACACCTTACTTGGTGGGGCGGGGGGTAGTTTCATGAATTAAAAAACAGTAAAGTTAGCCCAATTTTTTGTATAAAAGTGAAAGATAAATGTTATGCCGAGTAAATAGATACCCAACATGTCACGATTTAAAATGTATTTATTTTTTGATCACTTTTATTTGTATTACAAGGAATGTAAACATACCTTGTAATAGGAATGGTGTGCGACAGGTCCTCTTTATGGAGAGATGTGGGGTCTATAAGACCCCACATCTCTCCTCCAGGCTGGAAAGCATCAAATTGGGAAAGAGGGATCTGATGCTTTCCACCAGAAATCGCCGCTTTGTTGACATCCGTGGCCCGGACATGACATCATAACGTCACGCCCGGGCCTCTGATGGTCAAACATGACTGGTGACCATCTGGTCACCAGAAATCTCTAGGCTTTTCATCCGGCGGCGGATTCTTTCTCCAGGTCCCCAAGGGCGGCGGGAGTGGGGCTGTCCCCTCCAGTCACCTGTAATAGCGATCAAGCGGCGGAACTGCAACTATGATGATTCTTACGGTGCAGAGAATCGCTGGCAAAAAAGAGTGATATCTGAATGATGCCTGCAGTTGCAGGCATCATTCAGATATCCCCACTGAAAGTCAGACGTCATAACGTACTGCGGGCGGGAAGTGGTTCTAAAGACAAGCGTTTTTTTTTTACCTTCATGACAGACTCACAGATGACGGCTCTTTAGCTGAAACATGTCGGGTGGACCCCTCACGATTGCCGCTATTTGATATTTGAGCTCTGTTTCGTTCTTCCAAAATCTGAGTCTGTTTTTTATTATTTTAATAAACTAGTGTTTTAAAACGTTATTACACTATGAGTTTTGTTTGCTCCTTGCATGGCATATGAACTACACGTTTGGCTTATGCTGGATTACCTATGGGAGAGGAAGCCGTGCGGGCACCCCCTTTTCTTCCTACCATTTGTTGATGACATCTGACAAGATGCATTTCTCAGAACCAGTGGTCATTAAGCCTTTTTGACTTGTCTGGCGTACGCCATTTCAGGTCAATTTTTTCCGGTAAGCCTCCTCTATTTCTGGTGTTGACCCCGGCACTGATGTACAATCTATGCACACTTGCGGTCTTCCTTCTGTCTACTCGCCAGATTCAGTGTAAACATACATCTGAATACCATCTGGCCATGCATCACCCCCATTGAACTCTGCTGATGTTTTCTTCACTATTTTTCTACACATTTTTTTTTGGACTGTTAAGTTTTATGATTTTTTTTTTTTCTAAATTGTTTATTTTTCAAAGGATTTAACAATTATGAAACATCGTATCATAAGGTACAAAGATCAAGTCAAGTTAACATCAAAGAAGTTATATATATATCAAAACAATAGACAAAATAAAAATAATATAATATAATACATCATGGTGGGGATACCAGTATAGTCAAGTGACAGCGGCTTCCATTAACGGATCATCTCAACAAAAAGTGTCTATACCGTATCTAGATTTAGGTCAAGAATAGAATAAAATAAATTGTGTCAACCGCACAATCGGGTGTAAAGGATGGTCAGAGGGTATTTCTAGCAGACTTCAAAAAGGTGTGACAACTACAGGTTCAGAAGAGAATATTGAATTATCCCAAGCCTTCCATATTCTGTCGAATAGGAGGGTGTTACCTTCAATCTTAGCAGTCATTTGCTCCATCCTGCGTATATCTGCTACTATGGAGAGAGTATGATGCAAAGTGGGGGTGGAGGTAGAGAGCCAGAGCCTAGGAATGGCTCTTTTTGCTGCTAATAATATGAATGATGCAAGTTTCTGTGATGATTTGGGGATATCCGGGAAAGGAAGACCCAGAAGAAAGTGTATGGGATTCAATGGAATGATTGCAGAAAGGAGCGTTTGTAATAATCTTTGGATCTCGCTCCAGTATGGGCCTAGAATGTGACATTCCCAAAAAATGTGGAGGAGGGTTCCAACAGACTGACCGCATCTCCAGCACAGATTAGAAAGGGTAGAATTCTGGGCATGTATCAAATCAGGGGTTCTGTACCAAAAGAATATTAACTTGATAGTGGTTTCCTTATGTGCTACACATCGTGAGACTTTTGAAGATGATTCCCAAATTTTCCCCCAGTCTAACAGTGAAATTGGACGATTTAACATCTTAGACCATTTAACCATGTAGTTATGTGAGGTGTCAGGAGGTACTGCGTGGAGCATTTTATATATAGCTGAAATTAGTTTAGTTTCATATGGGCCATTTGCACATAGTATTTCGAAGTCTGTAGGTTTTCCTAGGGACAATGAAGGTGAAACAGTATTGAAAAAATGTTTAATTTGTATATAAAAGTATTCCATAGAGGCGGGGAGATCGTGTTTTTTTTGGAGGTCTGGGAATGATAGTAGTATGAGTGTAACCGGATGCACCAAATGTCGCAGCTGAAATAAGTTTTATGATTTTTTAAGAATTTTTATGTTTGTTGTTTGGTTTATGGAACCAGCACGGGTTTCTAATCATTGGCACATTTGATAACTAATTATTATTGTCTATTTACCTTACATGTGATTAACACTGATTAACATTTGACACTATCCATATTATGGTCATACATATTTTGGTAATATTCACTGTTTACATATGTCTTTGTTGTAATGCACACGGCTGTGGATGTGATATATAGCGCTACACTTTTGTTTCTTTTGATTTTTTCTACCTTGAGTCTATAGGTGTGTTAGCTGCTTTTTCATATTTTTTAAACGTAGCGCTGTACTTAATTTTTATTTTATTTTGTGCACAGGAGATGCCCTCGTAATGGGACAGATTTGGAGCGCTTTTGCAAGGAAGAGTGGGCAAAGTGTCACAAGGCGATATGTGCCATGCTAAGACACCTACCACAAAAGACGGAACGCTATCATAAAAACAAAAGCGGCTACAAAAAAAGTATAAGTGTAAGGGTGTTGTATATTTATGTATCCACATTGATAGTTTTTATTTTTTCCCCTCTTTAAAGATTTGTTTTCTTTTCTATTGAATTGCATAGAATATGTAACAATAAAAAAAGGTGAAAAAATTCAAGAGTGATTTATCTTGCTAGGATTGATTATTTTACATCTAAAAAAATCTGACACTTATACACGGGTGTGTGTAGACTTTTTATATCCACTGTACCAGCCAAATCATGACTTATTACAAGGACTGCAGTTCACCTAAAGTGTAACTTTAGTCAGAAAATGAAGTCCCACTAAACCACTTCATGCTGGCCCAGCTATGTAAAAAAACATTAATAAGTGCCTATACTGTTTAACCACTTCAGCTCTGGAAGGTTTAAACCCCCCCCCCCCCGCCACTTCATGACCAGGCCATTTTTTTGCGATACGGCACTGCGTTACTTTAATTGACAATTTTAATTTTTGAGTTTTTAATTTTTTTGATTGGGAGAGAGAAGAAACAGGAGAGATGACAGGACAAACTCTGCTACCGGGGAGACACAAAAAGTAAAAAAAACTTAAGCAGCCCATAGATTAGTCATTGCAGCACTGTGATCCTGAGCACTATTCAGCTACTGCAGACTTCCCCTCTAGCTGAACCAAGACATACAATTAAGGCTGGAACTGCAAACATTTTAAATTACAGAAACTGGCAGTTTTTTACTCTAAGACCCCTTTAACACTGGAGCGTTTTGCAGGCGCTATACGTTAAAAATAGCGCCTGCAAAACGCCCCAAAACAGCTGCTACATTCATTCAAGTGTGAAAGCCCGAGGGCTTTCACAGTGGAGCTGTGCGCTGGCAGGGCGTCAGAAAAAGTCCTGTCGGCAGATTCTTTGTAACGGTGAAGGAGCAGTGAACTCACCGCTCCTCCACCGCTGCTCCCCATTGAAATCAATGGGGCAGCGCTGCGCTACTACTGGCAAAACACCGCTCCGGCTGCATTTTGCGGGCAGATTTAACCCCTTTTTGGCTGCTAGCAGGGGTTAAAACCGCCCCGCTAGCGGGCCGAATAACGCTGCTAAAACGGCGCTAAAAATAGTACCGCTGATGCCCGGGCGTCGGCAGTGTGAAAGGGGTCTAAGGCCTCATGCACACTCCTGCTGGTACACGGATGTTTAGGAGTAGTTCGGCATTTTTTTCAGCTGCCCCTGAACTCTCTTCCATGTTATCTTATCAGAACATGTACACAGGGTCATTTATTAGTAGTTTCCAGGCAGTTGAGGTTAGAACCATTTTTTGGAAAGCAAAAAAAATAAAAAATAAAATGCTTAGAGGCATTTGAAACGCCAAATGCCTGTAAGGCTTCATGTACACGGGACGTTGTTCAACCTCTCCTGAACGATTTAACTTGACAGCTAAAAACCGGCGTCTAAAAACGGCTGTTTAGCCGCGTTTACAAAAAAAATAATTTTTTTTTCTTCAAAATAGCCAAAAATGAAAAACGCCTGTAAACTAAATGCGGCTAAACGTGAGTTACCGCATTTGAAATGCCTCTAAACACAGCTTCTGAATGCATTTTTTTTTGGGTTAAAAAAAAAGCCTCTAAAACCCAACTCCCTAGAAACGACTATAAAACGAACCCGTGTACATGTACTGATAAGATAACAGAGGAGGGTTCAGGAGTCGAAAAAAATGCCCAACTGCTCCTAAATGTCTGTTTACCAGCAGCAGTGTACATGAGGCCTAACAGCTTGTAACAGCTGTAACTCACATTTAGCCAATAGACGTTTTTAATGAAGAAACTATTCTGACCATTTACAATGTAAAGAACGCTTCTAAACACAAACGCAGTACAACAGATGTTTTTAAACGTTGGTTACTAGCTGTCAGGTTCCATCATTCAGAAGAGGTTTTAAAATGCCCTGTGTACATGAAGCCTAAGGAGAGGGGGAGAGTTCTCAGTAAGAAAGTCACTGCTCTATGCTTCAGCAAAATGGTGGCCTTGGGCATGTAGAAACAGAAGCAATGCTGAAGGCAATTAACACCGCACACTAGTTTTGGTAGCAAAATTATTATTGAATGTGTTTTGTTAAAGAACATTAATTGTTATCAAACTTATGGGTAAAAGTTCTGGTTTAAGGTCATTGATTCCCACAGTAATGGATTTTTACAGTGTGCCGTTTTGATCCCTCCAAAAGAATCTAAACTTAATTGGAAAAGTGTGCCCAAATTTTAGGAAATAAAATCTACTGGTCAGCTTTGAAAATTGTAATTCTCTTCTACTTGGAAACATGCAAAAAGAAAAATTCAGCACCAAAATGATATACAAAATTACCTTATAACCCTCTGGAAACATGGCATCCAACTCATCATCTGAAAGTGGGCGATTTCTTTCATCAATTTCCCGCTCCCAACGCCATGCTTGAAGTTGTTCAGGAGTCATACTCATAATGTGCCCTAAAACACGCAACATATAGGATTATAATAACCTTTAAAAACCTGAAGAAAGGCTCTTGGAGAAAATAAAAGAAAAAAAAAATCTAACCAACGTCAGAAGTACATGCACATCATCTGTGCAATTAATTCAATGTTTCTTGTGCCTATAAGGATGACGTCTTTATTTGGGCAATCTCTCAAAACAGTAAAAAAAAGGATTCGTATTTTGGCCTTTCTAAATATCTATTAGTGCTCCCCTTTACCCTCTGTAGCATACCAAAATGTTCACTCTCCTGCGCTGTGTGGCAAGTCCCAACATGTTATCAGACTCTTATCTTGACGTTAGTAGGGGTGCAACGGATCGTCACCGATCCGTGCGGGTCAACCTCCGCGGATCGGCACACCCGCGATCCGCGGAGCGCTCTGCGGCCTCGGCCATAGGAAAGGCCGCGGCTTCGGCCTAGCTCCGGAGTGGCGGCCATCTTGGTACACCCAGAGGTGGCCACTGTCTCGTCAGGAAGTGACGTTTCGTCGCCATCTTGCTACACACCACACAGTACTGTAATGAGAGAGTGAGAAGGGGGCAAGCGGACATCTTTTTACACCCACCAGAGTTTTTTCACATTTAGGTGTTCTGTCACATTAGCAACCATGTAAGGTCAGCAGGTTTGCTGTTGCTTTTAAAAGTTAAACATCTAAACAGTCCGTCCGAACTACAAATATTGTATTTATGCATATAAGCTCCGTTTTGTGTTGAAAATAGCTTTTAAATTTAAAACTCCAGTGGGTTTAACAAGATGTGTTTTTTTTATTTTTTTGCTGATCCGAAAAATGATCCGATCCATAACTCTGATCTGAGAATCAATCCGATCCGTGAGTTTTTTGATACCTTGCACCCCTAAACGTTAGTATATGTGGATAATGCACACCTCGCTGCCTTCCAAAGACTGGGGGAGTCCAAATGAACTGAAAGCATAGAAGAACACAGAGGGCACATAGGCCTAGCGCATTATCCTCAATACACTCAAACCAGTAGAAAATCATCCGCTTAAATCCATATGCAAAAATCCACAACACTTGTAATCACATCGGCTAACACATTTCAAGGTTTCGCTCTTCTTCAGAGCCTTGTTTAGATGTCCGTTAGTGTTAAGGAACTTTTCAGTCAGAATCGGTGCTCTGTTTAGTGCTGCTGTATATAGGAACAGGGAAGCTATATACAGCAACACTAAACAGTGAAAGCACTGATCCTGACTGAAAAGTTCCTTGTCAACAGACATCTAAACAAGGCTATGAAGAAGAGGGAAGCCTTGAAAATGCGTTAGCCGTCTACAAGTGTTGTGGATTTTCGCATATGGATTTAAACGGATGATTTTATGATAATGCTATAACACAATTACTGGTTTGTGAGTATATTCGCCTACATTTTTATTAAAACAAAACATGTATTGAGGATAATGCACTAGGCCTATGTGCCCTTAGTGTTCTTCTATGCTTTACCCTTTGTAGCTGAGGTTAAGGCAGCCATTTTTGGATTAGAAAAAAAACAAAAAAAACAAAAAAACAAAAACACAAACAAACACATTTGTATGTAGAGAATACTAAAACTCATTACAGGCATTGGTATAGTACAGACACTTTACTGTAGATTCACATCAGCCTTTGCCCTCAATGAGCCTACAGTCTATGGTTCCCAACTCACATACTGTATGTAATCACACATACTATGGCCAATTTATATGGGGCAAGTCTTTGGAATACCCCAAAGGAAACTACTGCAATTACATGCAAACTTCAAGCAGATAGTGTCGTGGATGGGATTTAAACAGAGTTCCCCAGTGCTGCAAGGCAAAAGCGTTAACCACTAAGCCACGGTGCTTTAGACTTAGACTTTTTCCCCTACAAAGTCACTGGTGGGATGAGTAGTTTTTGTAAAAGAAAAAAAAAAAAAAAAAAAAAAAACTGAAGATTTCAACAAGAGCTGCCATCAACAAATGGAACACCCCTCGTTCAAAAGTATGCACAGTCCCTTGTGTGGATTTGAAAAAAAAACAAACACCACAAAAAAAAAAAAAAAAAAAAAAAAAAAAAAAAAAAAGGGTAATCAACTTTGATTTTAATTGTCCAATCGATTGGAAGTAGGTGGAGAGGACACACAAAGTCTGCCAACTTCCTGGCTGTGCAGTGAGGCAGATGTGTGTGGATTACACAATTGCCTGGCTAGACAGAATTACAAATGTTTTTGCAGGTAAAAAAAAAAAAAAACAAAAAAAACCCCACAGTTATATATATATATATATATATATATATATATATATATATATATATATATATATATATATATATATATATATATATATATATATATATATATATATATATATAGATATAGATATATATATAGATTTTATATTTACGCTATTTGGACTTTTGACCAATGGTCTACTTTAGCCAGAAACTTGCCTGGGCATACCAGCAAGCACCATTTCCACTGACGTACCATATATAACTCAAGCATTTTTCTAGTACTGGATGTTATGAAAGTTTTGGTGTTCCACTTTCTATTTAACTTCCAGGCAGATCAGCCCGATTTTAAGGGCATTAACAGCTGCAGTAGTAATTTAGTCTTGGTGGCCAGCTTACAGAATTTCAAGATTGGTGCCTTCCACATCTGTTATGCTAGATATCTTAAAATGCTTCTGAAAAGTTAAAATTTGAAAACTTTCAAGGGCACTTTAGGATCTCAGTTGCATTCTTCACTCCCAATAAGTACCGTGGAAAATTCCAATATAAATTTCTATGCAATGAAAAACAAATAGGCTACTCACCTGGTGTAGGAGTAGCCATATTCATAGCAGGGGTACCAATTGGCGTTTTCCCCGGTGTCAGTACTGGAGTGCTACCACCCATTTGACTAGCTGGCGTTTCATCCCAGCGAGACTTTCTTTTACTTGCTCCAGGAGTTGGGGTTTCACCAATTGATTCTCCTCCACGATCTGTGCGTGGTGTCTCAGCCCATCCACTTCCATGACCAGGAGTATCTGCAGAGAGAAGAATAGATTAAATTGAATCAAGGGACACTGGCTAGCATTTTACAACAGGCACAAACATGCTAGTTCCCATCAGACCCTTCACAGCATATTATCTGCATGATTTTAAGCAATGTGATCATGAAAACTCGACAGTTTATAAGCAATGCCCAACTAAAACCCCACAACTAAATTCATCATGCAGAGTTACAGAACCCATGGACCATGGATACCAACAGCAAGCAAAAAATATAGCAATATTTTGTATTGCCAAACTTACCACGTTCTGTTTTAGGTGTTTCATCCCATCTGTTTTTACGTGCACTGGAAGTTGCACCGCCATGCCCTGGAGTTGCATGGCCTGGTGTATCGCCACGACCTGGTGTTGCTGCTCCAGCAGGAGTATGGCTGGGAGTAGGATCCCAGATCTTTGAGCCGGGAGTAGCTCCAGGGGTTTCATTTCCCTTTGCACGACCAGGGGTCTCATCCCATCTTATTGATGAAGGCGTGTGTCCAGGTGTCTTAAAAATACAAAAACCGTTTGGTAAAAAAAAGCTCACTAGCCAACAAGAAGACAAATTAAAAGAAAGGCGTGTGTGCACATTTGTGTCAGTGAAAAAATAAAATAAAAATTGTGGTGAGCCAATTTATAGAACATACTGCTACGGTTAGGTTATCTGAATAAACTGCACCCAAAAAGAGTCAGTGATGAAATGATCAGTCTAATGCCCTGTACACACGGTCGGACATTCAGACAACAAAATCCATGGATTTTTTCCGACGGATGTTGGTTCAAACTTGTCTTGCATACACACGGTCACACAAAGTAGTCGGAAAATCTGATCGTTCTAAACGCGGTGACGTAAAACACGTACGTTGGGACTATAAACGGGGCAGTAGCCAATAGCTTTAGTCTCTTAATTCTGAGCATGCGTGGCACTTTGTGCGTCGGATTTGTGTACACACAATCGGAATTTCCAACTACTGATTTTGTTGTCAGAAAATTTTATAGCAAGCTCTCAAACTTTGTGTGTTGGAAATTACAATGGAAAATGTGTGATGGAGCCCACACATGGTCGGAATTTCCGACAACAAGGTCCCGTCGGAAAATTCGACCGTGTGTACAGGGCATAAAAGAAATAAAAACTAGATAAAAGTACAACGACCTCCGCTTGATCCCAGCTTGAGGACTTCTTGGGCGTGGACCCTGGAGTCTGGTCAGCTGTTTGATCCCATCTTCTTTTACGCTTTGAAGATGGTTGTGATGCTGCTGAAGCAGATGATCCATTGACCACTTTTAAATCACCAGACTTTGCCTTTTCTGCTATCTGCTGATGAATTTCATACTAAGAAAAAACAAAAAAAAGGATATTAGTTTCATTGTGCTAGCATTTGATAAATGCTACCCTGAATTCTCCATTTGTCAACTAACCTGTTCCTTTCTTAACTGCTTTTCTTTCATAACATCTGTGTATGTTCGTGCATTTGTTTTAGGATCTGGAGTCTTGCCTCCTACAGAAATAAACAACAAGAAAAGTAACTTGCAAATGTCTATTTAAAATTAATAAGGTCAAACCCTCTCTAGCAAAATACTAGGGATATTTGATTTATTATAAATCAACTAAAATTAAAGGTTACATTTCTTACATTAATGAATTTTATTGTCATATGTAACCTATATAAAAATACAAGCTACAGTTTTATAGCAAACATCAAATGCAGATTAAAAAGAAAAAATGGCAAAGCACTGAAGTGTCTTCAGAAGTGTTGAGTTCCGTTGGCACTGTTCCATAATACGTACACTTTCATTCCTTTGTCTCCATCAGCAGTTCTGACTTCAAGCAGCAGAATAGAAGCCTAGAAAATCATCTCTTTACCATTAGTAACACTTTGGAAAATGTATACTCAAAACATTACCTGGGTAAAGTTGTTAAAAGCACCAGTATATACTATACCCAATTATGGCTTCACAATATTTTAGGCTTCAGTTTCTAACAAAATACTAAGAAAATCTAAGAGAATGAGAATGAGTTAATCTGTCTAGAGAAATTGGGTAGCATCAGAAAGAAAAGCAATCTTAAAAACACATTTTAAAAAGATAACCAAAGTCTGAACCAGAGGTCAACTTTTTGGATACAAGAAAAATGTATCAAAAATTTGAAGAATTGAAAAAGAAA
Organism: Lithobates septentrionalis; assembly: GCA_037952835.1. Taxonomy (NCBI): domain Eukaryota; kingdom Metazoa; phylum Chordata; class Amphibia; order Anura; family Ranidae; genus Lithobates; species Lithobates septentrionalis. The sequence continues at coordinate 773,426 of JBBDGP010002060.1, read as the reverse complement.
ATAATGCCAAGCTTAATGCTCTAGACAAAAACCCAATTTTCTCAAACACAGTTGCTTAAAAAAAAAAAAAAAAAAAAAAAAATATATAGTATTTTTTGCTAAGCATCAATCAGTCCACCCAAAATAGATTTTTTTCAGTGAGCAGAGGTGACCAACTGCAACATTCTGGCACTAAAATCCAATCTTTAGTCAAACATCCACTGAAAACATTGTGTTTGAAAGATGAAAAGCAAATCTGCCCAAATCCCTTTACATGTTCAACATCCTTTGGCAAAATGTTTATCAGGATTTTAGCTAAACTCGGAAAAGCCTCGATTTCACTCATACTACATATGTTCCTTCACGGACCACATTCTTCTCCCCACAAAACACTACATTCAAGTCTTTACTGAGCAATGGCATTGCGTCACCTTCTAAAATTATCTGTAGTAATTGCATACAGAATGCAGAAAATACCTGGTGACACTGCAGTTCATCATGGCCATATTAGATGTGGGGAGGCTTAGGAGGAGGGGACATCTCTAAGGTTCCAAGACCCTATACGAGCCTATGGAGTGGTCAAACCCTGCCAGGACCGACTGAAAAGGTAGTTTTTGGTTGGATTTTCCCTTTAAGCAAAGACTAGCCTTGAAGTTAACAGCACCTTTAAGTGCATGCATCTCCACGCTGAATAGGTCTTTATTTAGCAAATACACCAAACTGTAAATGATTATTTCATTATAGAGCTACAGTTATTGGCATAACTATATGAACCACATAACTCCATTTCTCAACAATTTTTTCCCTTTTTTTTAAAACCAAAATGCACAGGCTCTTTTTTTGGGGGGATGAAGGGTGCCTCTGACAATCTCCATACCGTGACCATGCACACACCAATAGGAAAAACGTAAAAAAAAACAACAAAAACAGAAAGATGTTGGAGACCACGCCCAATCTGCAGTGTCAAGCGGACACTAGAAAAAAGATAGGACTTCCTTTGGATTACTTTTTTCACCATTAGCTACACAGGATGTGTTGCACTGCACCCTTAAGAATGCAGACAGGACTTGTATTTAGCAGTACTGCTGTAGGAAAGAAATTAAGGACAGTTAGTATGGGCCTGTGAAGTCTGACAAGCATTGTTTATCATTTACATTATACAATACACCAAACCCATCACTGACACATGCAGGTTTTAAAGCAAATGACCTGCAGTTAAAATTGTGTAGACACAGACTCAGGCAACTAACTTGTGGCTCACCAGCTAAGGTTTAAGTAAAAAGCAATAATATGAAGCTGCAAATGATTAGTGGGGGGGATCAAGTCACTAGATGCCTGCCTTAAAAAAGGTATGCACCAAGATAAAATTCTCTCCAGCAGTATGTTTGTATGAATATATAAAAAAATAAATAAATAAATAAAAGGGGGGGGGGGGGGGAAGCTTTTTGTATTTAAGAATCCTATTGTCAAATACATATTGGAAATGCATTTTGCATTTCATTTTGAAGGCCTCATACAATTATTATAATATGTTGTGAAAGTATTTGAATATAGTGTGCTGTAATGCTATTCAGACTATAAATGTCCTGTGAAGGGATTAGAAAGGTGTCTCAGCAATGATAAAGTACAGGGAGAAAAACCAAAAAGGTATAAGCGTGGCAATGAAAGCACAAAGGGGTTAAATTCAGGATAAAATAAAAAAACTAAAATGTTAAATCAAAACACATAAGCCAATTACCGTCTGCAAAAGGGTCAAGACGCTCTGGAGAAATGATCATTGTCCGCCTATGCTTTTTATATTCATCCTCCCGATCTGCAATTTTCTGAGGTCTATGTTCGGCAAAAGGATCATACTAGGAGGAAACATACAAAAATCATACATCAGAAGTTACTTGAAGCCTTGAAAAAGCACAAACTTAAAATATGTAAAACCAATATTTAATCTTCCTGATATGTGCCTGATCTACCAGGTACTTGTATGAAAAAGTATCTAGTACTGTTTCCTTTGTGTAAAATCCCTTGTGTTCCTGCCAGTCCCTCTTCTTTCCTATTAAAAACTGACCACACCATGGTCAGTTCTCTAGCTATGCTGAGAACTCAGCCTGCTCTCCTCCAATGATCAGAATTGTCCAGACACCCCCCTTCTTGCACAGTGTTTCACCAGGAAGATCAGAGTGCTGCTGCTTCTCCTCCCCTAGCTGTTATGAATCTGAGAACAGAGCATACAGTGCTGTGAAAGTGTTGCCCCCTTCTGTAATTTTTCATAATTTGCATATTTGCCACACTTAAACGATTCAGATCAAATTTTATTACACAAAGATAACCCAAGTAAAAACAAAATGCAGTTTTTAAAATGACCATTTCATTTATTAACCACTTCCATACCGGATCAATTCTGGTATTCCGAATCTCCTACATGTAAAAATCTTAATTTTTTTGCTAAAAAATTACTCAGTACCCCCAAGCATTATATACAATGCCTTAAAATTTTACACATTTTGTCGTGATGCAACCAAAAACGTAAATGTATTTTATTGGGATTTCATGTGATAGACCAACACAAAGTGGCACATAATTGTGAAGTGGAAGGAACAAAATAAATGGTTTTCAAATCTTTATAAATATGTGAAAAGTGTGGCGTGCATTTGTATTCAGCCACCCCAAGTCAATACTTGTCAGAACCACCTTTCGCTGCAATTATAGTTCCAAATCTTTTTGGAGATGTCTCTACCAGCTTTGCACATCTCGAGAGTGACATTTTTGCCCATTCTTCTTTGCAAAATAGCTCAAGCTCTGTCTGATTGGATGGAGAGTGTCTGAACAGCAATTTTCAAGTCTCGCCACAGATTGTCAATTAGAGTTAGGTCTGGACTTTGACTGGGCCATTCTAACACATGAATGTTCTTTGATCTAAACCATTTCATTGTAGCTCTGGCTGTATGTTTAGGGTTGTTGTCCTGCTGGAAGATGAACCTCTGCCCCAGTCTCAAGTCTTTTGCAGACTCTAACAGGTTTTCTTCTAAGATTGCCCTGTATTTGGCTCCATCCATCTTTCCGATCAATTCTGAGCAGCTTCCCTGTCCCTACTGACGAAAAGCATGCCCACAACATGATGCTGCCACCACCATGTTTCACAGTGGGGAGGGTGTGTTCAGGGTGATGTGCAGTGTTCGTTTTCTGCCACACATAGCGTTTTGCTTTTAGGCCAAAAAGTTAAATTTTGGTCTCCTCTGACCACAGCACTTTCATCCACGTTTGCTGCGTCCCCACATGGCTTCTCACAAACAGGCTTCCTTCTTGCCACTCTTCCATAAAGGCCAGATTTGTGGAGTGCACAATAGTTGTCTTGTGGACAGATTCTCCCGCCTTAACAGTGGATCTCTGCTGCTTCTCCAGAGTTACCATGGGCTACTTGGCTGCTTCTCTGATTAATGCTCTCCTTGCCTGGCCTGTCAGTTTAGGTGGATGGCCATGTCTTGGTAGGTTTGCATTTATGCCATACTTTTCGGATAATTGATTCAGCAGGTGAGATTTTAAAAGCTTGGGATATATATATATATATATATATATATATATATATATATATATATATATATATATATATATATATATATATATATATATATATATATATATATATATATATATATATATATATATATATATATATATAAATTTTTTATATATAACCTAACCCTGCTTTAAATTTCTCCACAACTTTATCCCTGTGTATTCCTTAGCCTTCATGATGCTGTTTATTCACCAAGGTTCTCCAACAATCCTTTGAGGGCTTCAGTGGACAGCTGTATTTATACTAAGATTAAATTACACACAGGTTGACTATTTACTAATTAGGTGACTTCTGAAGGCAATTGGTTCCACTAGATTTTAGTTAGGGGAATCAGAGTAAAGGGGGCTGAATACAAATCCACTTTTCACATATTTATTTGTAAAAAAAATGTTGGGGAAAAAAAAGTTGAAAAACCATTTATCATTTTCCTTCCACTTCACAATTATGTGCCACTTTGTGTTGGTCGATCACATAAAAATCCTATTTTTATTGGGATTGTCTAACAGCTTACCTGTAAAATCTTTTTCTTTTGATGTACATCACGGGACACAGAGCCTCAGTAATTACTGATGGGTTATATAGGGTATCACTAGGTGATTGGACACTGGTCACACCCTAAACAGGAAGTTCAACCCCCTATATAATCCCTCCCCTTACCGGGATACCTCAGTGTTGTAGCAAAGCAATATAAGTGTATTAGAAGAGGGGCAGGACCTCTGTGTCCCGTGATGTACATCAAAAGAAAAGAATTTTACAGGTAAGCTGTTATAAAAATCCTAATTTCTTCCTCGTACATCACAGGACACAGAGCCTCAGTAATTAATGATGGGACCTCCCAGAGCAATGCTATCTGAGGGGAGGGGACCACACAACATAGGGTGTAATCAGACCTGAGGACCTCGTACCGCTGCCTGCAGCACACTACGCCCAAAGGCGATATCCTTATGCCTTCCCACATCCACCTGATAAAATTTGGTGAATGTATGGACTGAAGACCAGGTTGCGGCCTTGCAGATTTGAGCCATAGAGGCCTGGTGATGCACCGCCCAAGAAGCACTAATAGCCTCTAAGGAGCAGGGCCCTCTGATTCCTAATGTATCAAATTGTATTGTATTTGTACTGTCTACCCTCAAGTTGTAAAGCGCTACGTAAACTGTTGGCGCTATATAAATACTGTATAATAATAATAATAATAATAGCCCATGTGGAGTGTGCCTTGATCGGTTTCTGTTTCAAACCGTAAGCTTGAATAATCATTTGTCAAATCCATTTAGAAAAATGGTAGATTTTGACGCTGCCTGTCCTCTATTGGGACCTTCTGGCAGCACGAACAAAACATCAGTTTTGCAAATTTGAGCAGTTGCTTTCAGATAGGCCTTGACTGCTCTTACTACATCCAAAGAATGTAGTGACCTTTCTTCCGTAGAACAGGGATCTGGAAAAAAGGAAGGCAGAACAATATCTTGGTTTGGATGAAAACCTGAAACCACTTTCGGTAGAAAGCTAGGATGAGGGCGCAATACCACTCTATCCTTGTGTATGATTAAATAAGGCTCTTTACAGGAAAGAGCTGCTAATTCTGATACTCTTCTAGCAGAAGAAATGGCTACCAGAAAAATTAACTTTGTCAATAAGACCAAGGGAATTTGACGTATTGGTTCAAAAGGCTGTTTCTGTAAAATTGACAGAACCAAATTCAAGTCCCAGGGGTTTAGGGGCGCCTTAACCGGAGGATTAAGACGCGTCACCCCCTGCATAAAGCTTCGGACCAAAGAATGTGAAGCAAGTGGCTGTTAAAATAATACTGATAAAGTCCGAGACCTGGCCCTTGATGGTACTCAAGGCCAGTTTCATTTGTAATCCCATTTGTAGAAAGTCAAGAATTCTACCCATTACATATTTTCTGGGATGCCAACCCCTGGATTCACTCCAGGATACATAAGCTTTCCAGACTCTATGATAAATGACTCTGGAAGCTGGCTTCCTTGCATTGATCAAGGTAGAGATCACCGGACCTGAAAGCCCCCGACTCTTCAGAATGTGGGTTTCAATAGCCAAACCGTCAAATTTGGCGTTTGTAAGGCAGGATGGAACACTGGACCTTGAGATAACAGGTCTGGACATGACGGTAGGGTCCACGGGGAACCCACTGTCATCCTTACTATTTCTGCATACCAAGCCCTCCTGGGCAAAGCTGGGGCCACCAGAAGTACTGACTTCTTTTCCTGCCTGATCCTGCGAAGGAGCTGTGGCAGTAGTAGAATAGGAGGGAATGCATAAAATCAGTGAGAACCGATGCCACGGAATCACCAACGCATCTGTCCCGCATGCAAGAGGATCCCTTGTTCTTGCCACAAACTTGTCGATCTTTTTGTTGAATCTGGATGCAAAGATCTACATCTGGAACCCCCCATCTTTGGCATATGGCCCAAAAGACGTCGGGGTGAAGAGACCATTCCCCTGGGAATAACCGCTGGCGACTCAAATAGTCCGCCTGCCAGTTCTCTATCCCTGGAATGAAAATTGCCGATATGCAAGGCACATGCTTTTCTGCCCAGACTAAAATCTGGTTCACTTCTCTGAGCTGCCCGACTCCTGGTGCCTCCTTGATGATTGATATAAGCCACTGCTGTGGCATTGGCGGACTGGATCCTGACAGGGCAGCCCTGTAGCCTGAGAGTCCAGGCCTTTAGGGCTAGATATGCCGCACGTATATCCAGAATGTTGATGGGCAAGGTCCTCTCGGTTTTGGACCATTCCCCTTGGACCGCAGACTGTTCAAGAACTGCTCCCCAATTCGAAAGACTGGCATCCATTGTGACCACCGTCCAGGTAACCGGTAGAAAGGATGTCCCTTTCTGCAGGCTTTCGGGTATTAACCACCAACAGAGGCTCTGACGCACTGCACGAGACAGGTGCATCGGAAAATCGAATGCCTGAACCTTCTTGTTCCAGGCCGACAGGATACTGTGTTGCAGTAGTCTTGAATGAAACTGAGCATAGAGAACTGCTTCGAATGAAGCTACCATCTTTCCCAGCAGCCTCATACAAAGGCGGACACAGAAGGACCCTTTTTGGTCCTGACTACTAGAATCAGCTCTTTTAAGGCTGTGATCTTTGCTCGAGGTAAAAATACTTTCTCTAGGCTTATATCTATGACCAGACCCAAATACTCCAGTCTTCTTACTGGTTTTAAGAAAGACTTTTCTAGGTTGAGAATCCAACCTAGGCGTTTGGGGTAATTGACTGTGGTCACCAAGTTCCCGCTCAAACCGGCTACCGACTGGTCTATCAAGAGCAGGTCGTCTAGGTATGCTATGACAGTTATACCTTGAGCCCTTAATCTGGCCAGAGGAGGAGCCAAGATCTTTGTAAACGTTTGAGGTGCAGTGGCTAGCCCGAAAGGCAGAGCCACAAACTGAAAATTGCGCCCTTCTATTTCGAAGCGCAAGTACTTTTGATGAGTAGGAAAAATGGGTACATGCAGATACGCATCTCTGATGTCTATTGATGCCAGAAATTCTCCTCCCTGTAGGATGGAGACTACTGACCGCATTGATTCCATGCGAAAGGATCGAATCCTTAGGAATCGATTCAGATCCTTTAGATCCAGAATGGGTCCGACATCCCTGTTTGGTTTTTGTACCGTAAAAAGGTTGGCATAAAATGCCAATCCTTGATCTTTCGTGGGAACCATCATGATGACTTTTTGCGACAATAGTTGCTCTAACGCTAGAAGGAGCGACTGCTTTTTCTCTGGATCTCTGGGGACACTTGATCTGAGGAAACGAGGAGAGGGGAATTCTTGGAACTCCAGTTTGTAACCCAAAGTTATCTAGTGCCCTCAGTGTGTAGGATCCCCATCATTTACACACTGCCGAAAGTTCACAAGAACGCACAAACACCACCGGCCCGTCCTATTGTGAACGGGATTGGATCTATTACGGCACGTATGGGCGAATACTTAGACAAATTTTTGCAGCCTAGTGTTGTAACTACTAAAGCTTATTTGAAGGACACATCAGACCTGTTACAACTCTTGGGGGAAGTGGCCATCAATCCTGAAAGAGAAACCTATCTGATAACGGCTGATGTGTCCTCATTATATACCATCATTAAACATGAGGATGCACTGCTGGCACTTAACTGGGCACTCAGCAGGAGGGACGAAGTCCCTCACACGCAAAAGCGCTTTTTGGGACATGCTCTGGACTTTTGCATGTCCCATAACTATTTTTGGTACCACGGTTTTTTCTTTTCACAGCAGGTTGGCGTGGCTATGGGAGCCAAGTTTGCTCCCAGCCTCGCCAACCTGTTTATGGCTGAGTGGGAAGACAAACGAGTTTTTAGCATCGAAAGACCCCAGTTGAAGTTTTATCGTCGCTTCATAGGACGATCTAATGTTCATTTGGGAAGGATCGATGGAGTCAGTGATTGAATTTTTGAGACACTTGAATGGTAACTCTAATGGCATCAAATTGGAGTACCAAATTAGTGACACCTCTGTCGATTTTCTAGATGTAACTATTGAAAAACATGCCAATGGTTTGAAAACCAAAACTTATTTCAAACCTACGGATCGCAATAGTTATTTGACCATCACAAGTGGACACCATCCCTCTTGGATCCGTAATATACCGAAGGGGCAGATACTCAGGGTACGAAGAAACTGTACCGAGCTGGAGGATTACCATACCCAAGTTAAAATATTAAAGGACAAATTCTTACAGAAGGGTTATCAAGAGCAGATATTGGATAATACAATACAGGAAATAGCTCTCATACCTAGAGACCAGTGTTTTGGCAGGGGACGCCCACCAAGAAAAAAAACTCAACAACAAATCAGGTTCATCACAGGCTTTCATTTCCAGTATAGGGACATTGAGGCAATATTTAGAAAGCACTGGTACATCTTGGGTAGGGATAGACACTTAGGCCAAATCTTGCCCTCATCGCCCAAGTTTGTCTATAGACGAGCTCCAAACTTTGGTGATAGAGTGGTAAGAAAGATCCTGAACCCACCAGGGCAACAGACTTTAAGGATTGACCTACAGGGCTTTTTTCCATGCAGGAAATGTGTGTGTTGCAAAACTGTGAGGGTCTCCAATAGGGGGATAACAACTGTTACCAGCACAGACCAGAAAACTTTTGAAATCAAAGAATATATATCGTGCAATTCCTCACACGTGGTCTACCTTTTATGGTGCCCGTGTGGGTTATTGTATGTGGGACGGACAAAACGACTACTCCGTGTCCGAATATCTGAACATCTTACGAATATTAAGAATGGCTTCAAACACCATAGTGTATCTTTACACTTCCGAGAGAAACATCACCAAGACCCCTCCTTAGCACAATTTTGTGGATTAGATTGTGCGTATCCATCTTGGAGAGGGTCAAATAGAGTAAGGGACCTCTCACAAAGGGAGACCCTATGGATATACCGTTTGAAGAGCCTTGCCCCCAGGGGCCTCAACATTGAGGTAGACTTAAACTGCTTCATTAGTGACGTCTAAGCAGGGCACCCAATGAGATTTGCCCATACTTTGCTCTATATATTTCTTTAAACAGTTTATTTCACTGTACACATTGTTTTCAAAAAATTATTAAGAATTTCTGATTTCTACGCAAAAAATATATATTTTTTCTGAAATATTGACCTATAGACACTTTAGCACTTATAGGTTTGAAGCACACTGCACAAGTATCAGAACTTTACACTGATTTGGCACATCAGTAGGTTAAATGACTGGAAGTGGTCATAGGGGATGGTAATTGTGCGGCTCAATTTCATTTTAATTTTACCCTATTTAAATTCAACTTTTGGGAAACTGAGAAGTCACTTTTTCATTTTCACCACTAGGGGGCTATGATGCTGGTTAATAGCATTGAGGTTCTTCAATTACTTTTATAGATTCACTTAGTGCACAATAATAATATTAATTTTTCACTTATTATAGAGATATAATATAGAGCTAGTTAAGGAGTCGCGTTTACATCTATTTAGCTTCTCTACTTTGAGTTAGGGGTAATGAGGGGTATATCTAGGGAAGTGTCCCGATCTTTAGATCAGGATCGGGCAATGTATGGGTTGCATACTTTGATTATATGACACAGAGTATCAGGACGAGGCCACTAGGTAACACTTCTAGGCTAATAAGTCCTCGAGAGGCGTCCAGTAAATAGGATGTATGTATACGATCAATCAGAATTTCATGAATAAGGTTTATGATTGAAAGTTTCTCACCGTTTTACATTCCCTTTTGAATGTTTGCTTTGCATTTTGTTTGTATACCTTTTGAATTTTTGCTATTCGATCTATGCAATACATTTGCGTGTATGTGCTCCGATAACACTAGGGACATTGTATAATGATTATACTCTCTGGTGTGTGTGATCGGCCCAGCATCGCTGCTTTGAGGGCCGCGGGGACACCTGGGAACGGGAAGATTCATTAGCATACAGCTACGTCGATAGACGTGAGGGGTATAAGGGGAGGTGATGCCGTGCCGTACAGCCAATCCCATGAGGAAGTCAGGTATGACGAAACATGTCGGGGCGTGGCTGTACGGCATCTACCAGTAACAATCAGTGACGGACGGGACGTGGTTGTGTATCTCCGTACACCGGCGGGAGCTTTCGAAGGTGACAGAGGAGCTGCCCCCTGGGCTTGCATAATAGCAGGAGATCTACACCAGCAGCGTGTTAGCGAAGTGGGGTGAGAACCTATCTAGCGCTGTCCCTTGAGGTCCGCCGTGACCGTCATTTCCACAGTGGTGCTGGGCGTTTCACAGAGGAGAATTGAGTTTGGATTTGATTTGCAGTGTCAGTTTGGCTTTTACCAAGAAGTTTTCTTGTGAGTGTAATGATTGAAGCTTTTAAGTTAAATAAATTTTACATGTTTTTCGGTATCACACTATTTTGAGTTCTTTTATACATTGAGGTGACACTTGGATTTATCAAGGAATCTGGATCTTTTTGCCTTCAATTGACCAACTATACTTATGCCTGATTGCCAAAACACGAGAGTGTGAGGCATATTGAGCTGGTGAGTGTTGAGTTCAAGGGGAGAGGAATCACTGTCACTGAGTGAATTGGTGGACTGTTTCCAGATATTGCACATTTCCTGCACGGTGTCCTGTCTATGGATTCTTTATGGACTCAATCACTTATATTTTTTCATTGATATCAGTTACGATATAATATTGCTCTGTGTATGATATACTTTCACAGGCACTGTCACGATTTCAGTTGCACATTTATGGAATAATCTTGTATTTCTTATGTATTATTTATAGCACTAGATCACTTTAGCTTATAGAGTGTTTGTAGCATACTTGACAGTTTAAACACTGACTGTTAGCGCCACTTTTATTGATTTGCAGGGGCCGCGCATGGGCTCTTGGAAACAATAGACAAATTGGTGTAACCCAAAGTTACCGTGGAGATTACCCATCTGTCCTGGAAATCCTCCTGCCAGAGCTTTGAGAACTGTAGCAGTCTTCCCCCCACCCGAGCGAGCGAGGGCGCTCCTTCATAAAGAGGCTTTAGTGTCTTGTCTAGTAGGCTTCTTCCCCCAGGACTTCTTTTGTCTCTGGGGTCGATTCTGAAATTTATTTCTAGACCCCGACGGAGGAGGCCGTGGCGACTGCCTGGAGGCTGATGCTCCTGGCACTGGGGAAAGAGCCCGTTTGAAAGAGGGACGCTTACTCCTTTTTTTAACAGGTAAGGGTGCTTTTCCCACTAGAGATCTTTGGATATAATTGTCCAAATCCTCTCCAAACAGCCTTGCACCACGAAATTGAAATCCAGCCAGAAGTTTCTTACATGGTGCTTCGGCTGACCAGTTTTTCAACCATAAGATTCTACGCATATGCACCAACCAAAGTGAAAGACGAGAGGTTTGGATGATAGAATCTCTGATGGCGTCAACAGCAAAACATAAGGCCGCTGGAAGGTTAGCCAACCCCTGGGCCTGCTGTTCAGGTAGAACTTTAGGGACCTGCTTAACATGGTCTGTTAAGTATTGACAGACTCCGATTGCTGCCACTGCAGGTTGAGCTACTGAACCTGCTAAGGAGAAAATATCCTTCAACAGGGATTCTATTTTTTTATCAACAGGATCCCTGAGCATCTGAGCATTGTCTACAGGACAAGTCAGACTTTTATTTATGGAGGAAATGGCGGCGTCAACGGCCGGTATCTCCCACATCTTTATAAACTTTTCTTCCAAAGGATAAAGTGTTGAAAACTTTTTAGGTGGAAAAAAAACATTTATCTGGGTGATCCCACTCAGAATAAATGAGCTTTTCTAGCAGATTATGAACAGGAAAAGCATGTGTTGTTTGAGGAGGCTTCAGTGACCCCAAAGAAGAGGGTTCTTTAACTGACTCAGATACGGGTAACTTAAATGTGGAGCGGACCAATCCAACAAGGATCTGTACTAAGACCTTCTCATCCTGAGAAGCTGAAGAGGGCCCTTTTCCCACTTGATTCCTCAGAGGAGGAATCATCAGTCCCATCTCGATCCTCTGAAAGGGATTCTTCTCCTTTTTCCCCAGAGTTCCTCTGCCTGAGGGTCCTGGGTAATAGAGGAAGACCTATTGCGTTTTCTTCCACTGAGTGAAGATGCGATTAAGGCCATCAATCTGCCATCGATGCTGCAGAAAGGGGGTCTTCAGAACCTGAAGGAGATCCCCTAGAGCCTCTGGTTCTTGGGGTATTTGAACCTCTTCTACCCATAGTGCAAAGCAACAAGGTGGAGGTATCACAAAATGAACACTGACTGCTGAGCGATGTAGTCTGGCAAAAAAGCCCTGCTACCAAATGCCCAGTCTGGTGTTTCCTTAGTAAGTGCTGCCTAGGAGAATGGCTGTGTCCCACCTTACATGCGACCGTCAGCTGTGTACCTCCAAAGGCTGTGTGCACCTGTAAAATGTGCCTCTTAAGCCATGCAGCCGGGAATGTGAGCATCTGAGCACGCTGGACGTGCTGACGCTCCGCCCCACCTCGCTTTTCAAAAACGTGCGCTTCCCGCGCGAGCCGACCTTCCTGGACAAGCATGGAGGAAAGGCTGGGGGTGGGGAAGGAGAGGGGCCGGCAGTGATGGGGCCTGCACATGGCAATGGCGGCGGCGGTGATAGTGCGGTATACTACCGCCTCACAGACCACCTGCGGCCTCCCCCTATTCTGGGGGGAATATCCAGAGGAAAACCCCCCATCCCATCCTACCTGGAGCTCGGATGGAGGAGCTTGTGCAGTATGAAACACTGAGACAGACATCAGCATGAGAAGGTATGTGCTTGTGGCAGCCCACGGTGGCGACAATAGGCATAGCATGCATTTACCTTAAAAGGAGAAACCTACTAGAATTAAAAAATTCTGTGGAATCTCCCTTACCTTATCTAGCTGCAGGGTTCTGTTACACAGACCCAATCTTCACCTCTCACGGTGGGCTCAGTTTGGAAAACCTTCAGAGACTGGAGCCCCCTACAGATAGGGGGATCCACAGTTCTGGGCCTGTAAAGCACCCGGCCAGAAATAAAGCTAGAAAAACCATTTTCTGAAATGCGGGGTCCAGCTCTCTAAAAAGAGGAAGCGTTACAGGTAAAACCTCATTTCTTCGGACACGAGGCCCGGGTACCATCCAATTCGGCCTAGAAAGGACACTTTGAAATGGATCCGGTTCGCCTGGCTTGCCCCAGTATAGGATATTCCCTTTGGAGCTCAGCACAGGACATCTTTACACATCCAACACCTAAGACACTGGCGTAAAATCTGAGGTATCCCTGCAAGGGGAGGGATTATATAGGGTGTTGAACTTCCTGGTTAGGGTGTGCCAGTGTCCAATCACCTAGTGATACCTATATAACCCATCAGTAATTACCGAGGCTCTGTGTCCCGTGATGTATGAGAAAGAAATAGGCTTAGTCATGAAAGGGTTAAAATTTCCCCATGAGTAATCCAAATTCTCTTATTTGTGTCTTACACGCTCCCTTACCAAAAACTGCAGCCAAAAGTAGGAGAGTTTTGGTTTCAACAGTACAGTCAATGTTAAAGGATAAGTTTACCTTTGGGAACATGGTACATATTCCACCTATTTTAAGGGTGGAACATGCAACATGTTCCCACTGCTGCAGCTGTTCCCCGACCTCGCTGTCACAATTAACCACTTGAGCCCCGGACCATTATGCTGCCTAAGGACCAGAGGTCTTTTTCCAATTTGGCACTGCGTCGCTTTAACTGCTAATTGCGCGGTCATGCAATGCTGTACCGAAACGAAATTTGCGTCATTTTCTTCCCACAAATAGAGCTTTCTTTTGATGGTATTTGATCACCTCTGCGGTTTTTATTTTTTGCGCTATAAATGGAAAAAGACCGAAAATTTTGAGAAAAAAAAAAGATATTTTCTACTTTTTGTTATAAAAAAATCCAATAAACTCAATTTTAGTCATACATTTAGGCCAAAATGTATTCGGCCACATGTCTTTGGTAAAAAAAAAAAAGTCAATAAGCGTATATTTATTGGTTTGCGCAAAAGTTATAGCGTCTACAAACTAGGGTACATTTTCTGTAATTTACACAGCTTTTAGTTTATGACTGCCTATGTCATTTCTTGAGGTGCTAAAATGGCAGGGCAGTACAAAACCCCCACAAATTACCCCATTTTGGAAAGTAGACACCCCAAGGAAATTGCTGAGAGGCATGTTGAACCCATTGAATATTTATTTTTTTTGTCCCAAGTGATTGAATAATGACAAAAAAAAAAAAAAAAAATATATATATTTACAAAAAGTTGCCACTAAATGATATATTGCTCACACAGGCCATGGGCCTATGTGGAATTGCACCCCAAAATACATTCTGCTGCTTCTCCTGAATATGGGGATACCACATGTGTGGGACTTTTTGGGAGCCTAGCCGCGTACGGGGCCCCGAAAACCAATCACCGCCTTCAGGATTTCTAAGGGTGTAAATTTATGATTTCACTCTTTACTGCCTATCACAGTTTCGGAGGCCATGGAATGCCCAGGTGGCACAAAACCCCCCCAAATGATCCCATTTTGGAAAGTAGACACCCCAAGCTATTTCCAGAGAGGCATATTGAGTCCATGGAATATTTTATATTTTGACACAAGTTGCGGGAAAGTGACACATTTTTTTTTTTTTTTTTTGCACAAAGCTGTCACTAAATGATATATTGCTCACACAGGCCATGGGCATATGTGGAATTGCACCCCAAAATACATTTAGCTACTTCTCCTGAGTACGGGGATACCACATGTGTGGGACTTTTTGGGAGCCTAGCCATGCACGGGACCCCGAAAACCAATCACCGCCTTCAGGATTTCTAAGGGTGAAAATTTTTGATTTCACTCTTCACTGCCTATCACAGTTTCGGAAGCCATGGAATGCCCAGGTGGCACAAAACCACCCCAAATGAGCCCATTTTGGAAAGTAGACACCCCAAGCTATTTGCTGAGAGGCATGGTGAGTATTTTGCAGCTCTCATTTGTTTTTGAAAATGAAGAAAGACAAGAAAAAACCTTTTTTTTTTTCTTTTTTCAATTTTCAAAACTTTGTGACAAAAAGTGAGGTCTGCAAAATACTCACTATACCTCTCAGCAAATAGCTTTGGGTGTCTACTTTCCAAAATGGGGTCATTTGGGGGGGGTTTGTGCCACCTGGGCATTCCATGGCCTCTGAAACTGTGATAAGCAGTCAAGAGAGAAATCAAAAATTCACGCCCTTAGAAAGCCTGAAGGCGGTGCTTGGTTTTCGGGGGGTTCCGTACGCGGCTAGGCTCCCAAAAAGTCTCACACATGTGGTATCCCCGTACTCAGGAGAAGCAGCAGAATGTATTTTGGGGTGTAATTTCACATATTCCCATGGCATGTTTGAGCAATATATCATTTAGTTTTGTGCAAAAAAAAAAAAAAAAAAATTTGTCTCTTTCCCGCAACTTGTGTCGCAATATAAAATATTCCATGGACTCGACATGCCTCTCAGCAAATAGCTTGGGGTGTCTACTTTCCAAAATGGGGTCATTTGGGGGGGGTTTGAACTGTCCTGGCATTTTATGCACAACATTTAGAAGCTTATGTCACACATCACCCACTCTTCTAACCACTTGAAGACAAAGCCCTTTCTGACACTTATTGTTTACATGAAAAAGTTTTTTTTTTTTTTTTGCAAGAAAATTACTTTGAACCCCCAAACATTATATATTTTTTTAAAGCAAATGCCCTACAGATTAAAATGGTGGGTGTTTCATTTTTTTTTTCACACAGTATTTGCGCAGCGATTTTTCAAACGCATTTTTTGGGGAAAAAAAACACACTTTTTTAAATTTTAATGCACTAAAACACACTATATTGCCCAAATGTTTGATGAAATAAAAAAGATGATCTTAGGCCGAGTACATGGATACCAAACATGACATGCTTTACAATTGCGCACAAACGTGCAGTGGCAACAAAATAAATACATTTTTAAAAGCCTTTACAGGTTACCACTTTAGATTTACAGAGGAGGTCTACCGCAAAAATTACTGCCCTCGATCTAACCTTCGCGGTGATACCTCACATGCATGGTGCAATTGCTGTTTACGTTTGACGACAGACCGCCGCTTGCGTTCGCCTTAGCGCGAAAGCAGGGGGCGACAGGGGTGCTTTTTTTTTTTTTTTTTTTCTTTATTATTTTTTTGCTTTTTTATCTTATTTTTAAACTGTTCCTTTCATTTTTATTTTTTTTTTAATCATTTTTATGGTTATCTCGGGGAATGTAAATATCCCCTATGATAGCAATAGGTAGTGACAGGTACTCTTTTTTGAAAAAATTGGGGTCTATTAGACCCTAGATCTCTCCTCTGCCCTCAAAGCATCTGACCACACCAAGATCGGTGTGATAAAATGCTTCCCCAATTTCCCAATGGCGCTATTTACATCCGGCGAAATCTAAGTCATAAAATGCTCGTAGCTTCCGGTTTCTTAGGCCATAGAGATGTTTGGAGCCACTCTGGTCTCTGATCAGCTCTATGGTCAGCTGGCTGAATCACCGGCTGCATTTTCAGGTTCCCTGTTGAGACAGGAGAGCCAGAGAAAAACACGGAAGACGGTGGGGGGGGGGGGGGGCATTCCCTCCCACGGCTTGTAAAAGCAGTCTAGAGGCTAATTAGCCGCTAGGAATGCTTTTACATGAAACCTGACCGCTGGCTGAAAAGAATGATACCAAGATGATACCTAAACCTGCAGGCATCATTCTGGTATAACCACTCAAAGTTGTGAATGGCGTACCTGAAGACAAAAAAATGGTTAACAATAAAGCACAGTAAACGGTAAAGTACAAAAAATTGCATACCTGAAAAGCAAACATGATAAAACATAATAACAATAAAACATTGCAGAATAGAATACAGTAAAAAAGAGCAGAATAGAGAGAATAGAGAGAGAGAGAACAATAAAACGAAAACTATTTTTTTTTATTTTATACATTTTTTTTTTTTTTTTTACACTTTTTTTGTAACTAACTTTTATAACTGTAACCGGTTCCAGGTTCGGGTCTCTCAAAATGCGATGGCATCTTGGGAGACCCTGTGAAAGTGCGCCTAGTCTGTGGAATGCTGTATCCTACGCTAATACTCAACTAGTGCATAGTAGCGTTCAAAACATTCACCAATGCAAAGACCAGGATTGTCAGGACAGGAGGGACAATAATAGTGGGTGTCACGCCTATATCCGCGCTAGCTGCAGACACATCTTTTTTGGGGGGGTTTGTTGGGTAGGGGTACTCGGGAGGACATAAAGAAAATGCCTCTCTGCATTTGGTTGGGGATGTGAATGGGGGAAGTACGGGCGCTGCAGAAGCGGTGGGTTCCCAATTAGGATTGGCGAATGCAGCAGGAAGGGCATTATGGGCACGATGGGCCTGTGTTTGTCTTTTTGGTGGCAGCGGGACACTATTTGTGCTTGCCACCTCACCAGCTTGAACTGCACTTATGGGACTCGCCACGTCACCAAGTGTTACTGCAGTGCTGGTTTGACTACGACCGGGGTGTACTAGGCCGCTGGCGCTTGCCAGTTCACCAAAACGCTACCAAAAAATCTGTTGGCGATCGCAGGGATCAGGCCTGACTCTGCGAATGCTGCAGTTATGCGTTTTAGTCTTTTGTAAGTGACAGTGATCGATCGATACTGCACTTGGGTGGGCTGGGCTGGGCTGGGCGGAGGGGCAAAACGCAGGTGCTAGCAGGTATCTGGGCTGATCCCGCTAACACTGCGTTTTTGGGAACCCTAAACTGCTTGGGACGCTAGTATAGATCTGATCGGATCAGATATTGATCCGTTCAGATACTATATCACGAAGGTTGGTGTACGGTGCGTGCGTGGGTGTTAGCGGTACTGGCGCTAACCTGACGCTGCCTGGGGCTGGTGCTTGCCAGTTCACCAAAATACTACCAAAAAAACTGTTAGCGATCGCAGGGATCAGGCCTGACTCTGCGAACGCTGCAGTTATGCATTTAGTGTTTTGTAAGTGTCAGTGATCGATCGATACTGCACTTGGGTGGGCTGGGCCGGGCGGAGGGGCAAAACGCAGGTGCTAGCAGGTATCTGGGCTGATTCCGCTAACACTGCGTTTTTGGGAACCCTAAACTGCTGGGGACGCTAGTATAGATCTGATCGGATCAGATATTGATCCGTACAGATACTATACCACTAAGGGAGGCGTATGCTGCGTGCGTGGGTGTTAGCGGTACTGGCGCTAATCTGACGCTGCCTGGGGCGACGCATATCACCGCCGGGCGATCAGGGGGCTAAACCTTTATTCGGTAATAAACGGCGGGTGCCCTGACACTATAAAAAATAAACGAACTAACCAGCGTCACCCGTAACGGTTATACGGTGATCAGTGGTGAAAGGGTTAACTAGGGGGCAATCAAGGGGTTAAAACATTTATTAGGTAGTATATGGGGGTCCCTGACGGCGAACCTAAATATTTACCTCCCTAACTAGCGTCACCAGCGACACTAATACAGCGATCAGAAAAATGATCGCTTAGTGACACTGGTGACAGGGGGTGATCAAGGGGTTAAAACTTTATTAGGGGGGGTTAGGGGGGTACCCTAGACCTAAAGGGGGGTAACAGTAACTGTCCCAACACTGTAACTGTCACAAACTGACACTATGCAGTAATCAGAAAAAAAAAAAAAAAAAACTGCTGGTGTCAGTTTGTGACAGGGGGGGTGATCGGGGTGTTTTGTGTGCCTGGCATGTTCTACTGAGTGTGTAGTGTGTTGTGCACTCACATTGATGTCTTCTCTCCTCGGGCCGGAACGGAAATTACCGAGCCGAGGAGAGATGACATCATTTCCTTTGCTGCTGTTTAGCATACAGCAGCAAAGGAATGATTCGATTGGCCGGCGGCGATCGCGAGGGGGGGGGCCACGAACGGATGGTCTCCCCCTCACCTCTGATCGCCGCTGGACAAAAGACGACCGCCTCGGGCACCGGGGGGGGGGGGGGGGGGGGAGAAATCGGACCCCCCACCCGCGGAAGGCAAATCACGTACATGTACGTGATTTTGCCTGTCCGTGCCACCTTGCCGACGTACATCGGCGTGAGGCGGTCGTCAAATGGTTAAAAAAAATTAAAAAAACACACCACAAAAGACGTAGCCCACCCTGTCGCGTCATTCATCCACAGAGTTCTGTGAATGGAAGAACTACAAGTACAGACAGTTACATAGTTAGTTACATAGCTACATAGTCAGGTTGAAAAAAGGACACAAGTCCATCCAGTTCAACAAAACAAATAAAAAATATTGTGCATAGTTCAAAATTAATCATTGGAGTTTATTATAGACCACCCAATGTTAACGAGGAAGTGGAGACTCAGCTCCTTGCACAGATGGAAAGGGCTGGGACGGTGATAATAATGGGGGATTTTAACTACCCAGAAATTGAGTAAATGCCACTGCTGGGACAGTTAAAGGGCAAAAATTTATAAACCTATTACAAGACAAATTTTATGGTCCAGTTTATTGAGGCCCCAACTAGGAATGAAGCTCTGTTGGACCTGGCAATCTCAAACCATGCAGAGCTTATTACTAATGTTCAGATAAAGGAACACCTGGGTAGCAGTGATCATAACATGATTTCGTTTGATGTTAGCTGTAAACAAGAAATACATACGGGAAAGATAAAAACACTTAACTTCAAGGAGAGCAAATTTTTCAAGGATGAGGGCTGCTCTCCAGGTTTTAGACTGGGAGGTAATATTGGCATCGATAAACACAGAACAGAAATGGGAATTCTTCAAAGACTGTTTGGGACCTCACTGCAAAGTATATTCCCATGGGCAAGAAGTTTTAAAGGCTAAAAATAAAACCTGTGGCTCACGGTCAAAGATTAAAAAGCTATGAACAATAAGAAAAGAGCTTTTAAAATATATAAAATATATAAAAATGAAGGAACATTGGTGTCGTTTAGATGTTACAAAGAATTTGACAGAATATGTGAAAAAGGAAATCAAGGATGCAAAAATTCAAAATGGACGACTGATTGCAAAAGATAGGACAAACCCCAAAAATTAGATATTATATAATATAAAATAATCTTTGCGACTGTCGGCTTGTAGTTCTCCACGAACTACCAGGGCACGGTTGAGCGCTATAGGTAGTTCATGGTTTCCTCCTGTCATTGTATAACTGCCTGGTCGTACAAGTTAAGAGCAGATAGCTTACACAGAGTCTGCAGAAGCCCTGCATTGCACTCATGATCTGTTGACCGTGAGTGCAATACTTTGCAGGCTCCTAGTAAAAAATAAAAGCACATTTTTTTTACCTGCAAAAGGGTGTTTTTTTTTTTTTTAACAAAAGGTGATCTTATCCTGTAGCCAACACCTGTAGACTGGCAGAAAACTACAGGCTTGTGAATCTACAGTGACAAAATAGTTAGCCACAGACCATCTTCTCATACCACTGTAGTGCAAGCTGCCACGGCCTACATGAGGAACAACAGTACTTTAAAATAAAAAAAAAATTCAAACATTTTCAGCGTTTATCCTTTCAACTTGCTAGAAATTGCGACTACCCAATAAAGTCAATCTCCTCTTCAGGGAGTGTCCGATTACTTTCTTTGCTAGCTCAGCTACTTCGCCTCTCCTGCTTTGCATCGCTAACATACAGTGATGCATCATTAGATTATTGTAGTCAAGCTGATGAGCGCCCTTGTAGTTCACCGACACTTCCTCCAGCTAACAGAAAGCCCATACAGAGGTGCGGGCAAGAAAGCTGACGGACATGTCTGCAGGAGCCCAACACTTTATCAGTGATTCATTGAAGCAGGTGCAATGATCTGCAGGAAAATAAAAAAGTATTTTCTGTGAAAATATGTGCATTTATTTTTTCCAGAACGGTGAACTTGTCCTTTAGGGCTGGCCATACACTTCAGTAATTTAGCAACAGGGAATGCATGCTCGCACTAACCCTTTAAAACGTTTTGTGGCCTGGCGTCTGCTTTAACCACTTGCCGACCACTGCACGCCGATATATGTCGGCACTATGGCAGCAGTGGGCAAATGGGTGTGCCTGTACCTCACCTTTAATTGGCGGGGCTAGCGGGAGCACGTGTCCATGGCCTCGATGTCCGCCGGTCTCCCGGCGATTGTGTCACGGAGCCGCAGAACGGGGAGATGCCTATGTAAACAAGGCATTTCCCAGTTCTGCCTTGTGATTCTGTCATCGGGAGCAGTGATCACTGTCAGGTGAGTGGTAGTCCCCCCCCCCCCTTAGAATCCCTCCCTAGGACACGCAATTAACCCCTTGATTGCCCCCTAGTGTTTAACCCCTTCCCTGCCAGTGTCATTTACACCGTAATCAGTGCATTTTTATAGCACTGATCGCTGTATAAAATGACAATGGTCCCAAAATAGTGTCAAAAGTGTCCGCCATAATGTCGCAGTCACAATAAAAATCGCAGATCGCCGCTATTACGAATAAAAAAAAAAAATAAGAATGCCAACTAGCCCCTATTTTGTAGACACTAACTTTTGCACAAACCAATCAATATACACCTATTACGATTTTTTTTTTACCAAAAATATGTATTCTACATATCGGCCTAAACTGAGGAAATTTTCTACATATCTATATATATATATATATATTTTTTTGGGGTATATTTATTATAGCGAAAAGTAAAACGCCCCCCCCCCCCCCCCAAATTGTCGCTCTTTTTTCGTTTATAGCACAAAAAATAAAAACTGCAGAGGTGACCAAATACCACCAAAAGAAGGCTCTATTTGTGGGGGGGGGGGGGGTTGGGGGGACGTCAATTTTGTTTGGGTGCAACATTGCACGACTGCGCAATTGTCAGGTAAAGTGACGCAGTGCCGAATCGCAAAAAGGGCTCTGGTCAGGAAGGGGGTAAGATCTTCGGGGGCTGAAGCGGTTAAACAGCAAGGTTATGGTTAAAGGCGCATTATTGTTTAGGCAACAGGAGCTGGAAGACACAAACACACCATTGTGTTAGCCCAGTTTATCAAGGAATAGCAAACAAGGTTTTCTAAACTGCTCAATTACTTTATCATCCAAGATTCAAAACTGCTAGATGCTGTGGATTAACAGTAAATCTCTGCTTGATCCAGCCATCAGGGACTTGTCCAATGTATCAGCTTCTTAAAGCATCAGTAAACCATATACACATGTACCTACAGGTGTGCCTATAAATCTTACCAGTAGGTACCGTGAAGATCTTCTAAACTTGAACTATATAGAAGATATTCACAATGACTTCAGCTGCTGGCGGCACAGAGTGTGCCCTGACTGCAGACAGTGTTGTGCCATGGTGGCGCCTCCCATGTGCATGTTCAGGAATTAAAAGGATAACTAAATCTTTGTTATTAGAAAAAAAAAAAAAAAAAAACATGTCGTACTTACCTCCTCTGTGCAGTTGGTTTGGCCTGATCCTCCTCTTCTGGCGTCCCTCAGTGGCGCTCCTGGCTCCACCTCTTGTCGAGCGCCCTTTAGAGAAGCGCTCTCCTTCTGGGCACTCGTGTGGGCGCGCTCCCGTGTCCTGCTGCCGTGTCTATTAACACAGACAGCAGGACTTGGCTCCGCCCCCGCATCGAGTTTGACAGCAGTGGGAGCCAATGGTTCCTGCTACTATCAAACTATCCGAGGACACGAGACATCGGCTGGAGCTGGTGTGCTTGTTCCCATCGCGGGAAAGACTAGTTTCAGGTAAGTAAAAACGGGGGCCCTGGGGGGCTGCTTTACTAAAAGGTTACATTAAGGTGAAAAACATCAAGGGTTTACAACCCCTTTAAGTCATTGTGGCCCAGCCAAATGGACACAGTTCGTGAACACGAAAGGAAGACAAGGCGAAGATGGAAGTCCTAGGAGCAGTGACAGCTCAATGCTGAAGGGCTCCCTTTCAAAACGGTAATGAAAGTTTACCACCACTTTAAATGAGTAAGCTACTTAATAAACCACTATCTATAATACTTACTTGTTCAGACGACTGAGGGATATCATTAAGCAAAGCGACAGGTGCATGATATCCTTGTTTTTTCTCAAATGTCGCGGCTGAAGATTCCTCATCATCATCCTGCATAACAAAAACAGAATTGTTAGAAAACAGGATGTTCACACACACCACACATGAAATCAAAGAGTACCTACACGGAATATGAAACAATCACTGTAAAACATTTAAATGTGAAAAACAAGTATAGGACATGGATCTTTGATAGCTAAAGGCTTTAGAGTATTTTGGAAGCATTTCTGCTCACTGTGGCAACTCAGCAAAGATCGGTAGCTGCAACAAAATTATATATACACTTCAACAACAGGAGCATCAGACAACAGTATAGTAGGTACCACCAAAATTATCCATAATGTGGCCTCTTCACATCAAGTACAAAATAAGGCTAAAAAAAAAAAAAAAAAAAAAAAAAAAAAAAAAGGGGAAATCATTGGTTTTGGCTGAAAATTTCTCTTCTTTAATTGGAGCTTAAAAGTTTTAGATTTAAGGAATACATGGTGAAGTTATTCTGAGACTTTTCGTACTGCTGCTGCCACCTTGAGGACATCGGACACTGGCAAACAAAGTTCAAAGACTACCCCCTCCCACTCCAAGCATGCGCCAATTTTGGGGAAAAGAGTGGTTACCAAAAACACCACAAAAAGGATACAGCACATTCACACAAAAAAATATATATATATTATATATATATCCCTACCATCCAAATCACCCCAGCAAATCCTTTACCTTATTCCGCTCACCACTACCATCAATTCATAGGAAGTATTGACGTTGCTAGTGCACGATAGACTAGACATCTACTCTATTGTCCCATAGGCTATAAGACCCTGAAGTCCTCAATATCGCGTCCAGGGCATAGTTGGAAGCCCTATTAGATCCTTGATACAGGCATGTACTCCGATATGTTAGCAGGCATCGGACCACGAAGGGGGGGGGCACCCATGTTCCCCTTTGCCTACGCGTTTTGCCTCTCCCGCTGACCGGGGCTTTGTCTGGGTGTAATAGAGGATTGGTTGGTGGCACCTATACATGTACAGAGCTATCAATCACAAGTCTCACCTCTTAAAACCACTGGACTGCAGATGCACTGCAAGAGGGGACTCCTCATCTTTTCCTGCTATACTACTCACATGTTCCCCTATGCTTTTCTAAACTTTCTGTAGGTTTTACCGATATATATGTCTTTTGGCAGGGGCATACAAGTCTATATACCACACAGGTGGAGGAACAATTAAAGAAAGAATTTATCTGAAGATATGTACTTCTACTTTAAGAGTCTTGAAAATCCTTAAAGTGATTTTACAGTTTCGTTTGTTTTTTTTAAGTTAAAAACAATGTTATACTTACCTGCTCTGTGCAGTGGATTTGCACAGAGCAGCTCCGATCCTCCTTCTCAGGTCCCTACTCTGTGCTCCTGGCCCCTCCCTACTATTGAGTGCCCCCACAGCAAGTAGCCTGCTAAGGGGGCACCTGAGCCGAGTCCAGCTCCCTGTGTCCATTCAAACACGGAGCCACGGCCCCGCCCCCCCTTCTATAGTCTGACTGACAACAGAGGGAGCCAATGGTGAGGCGCTGCTTTCTCAGCCAATGAGCAGGGGAGTCCCGGGCAACTGAAAGAATCCTACAACATTGCTGGATCTAGATGAGGCTCAGGTAAGTATTAGGGGGGGCTGCTGCACACAGAAAGCTTTTTATCTTAATGTATAGAATGCATTAAGATAAAAAACCTTCTGCCTTTACACTTTAATTTTGTCCACATGTTTGCAAAAAAACGCAATGCCCACATACAAACATGCTTTTAGAAAGAGGCAGTAAACATGGAGGAGCCAATAGACTCCTCAAATTCATTGCAGAGTGGATAATAAAAACACGATCCGGGGGGCGTGGCCGAACTGAGGGCTGAGTAGACGTACCTGGGAAGAGCTCCTGCCGAACCCGAGTATACCCTGGGCTTTTCTCCCATAACGGTCCTGCCCTGTTTCCTCCAAGGACCTTGGGATTCCCCTGACTATCGGAGAACCTCCAAAGAGCGATGGACCACAGCCTCGGCCTTAACAAGGGGAGCGGCGGCCATCTTGCTCCACCCAGCCGGGGTGCCCACGCTGCCTCCAGGACTGCCCTGTACCTGGCTATATTTCCGCACGGACACCGGAGGGATCCAGTCCGCCATCCGCGGCCCACAGTCCTTCCTGTGTGGATCCCGTGGATCAGCCTGAGGGACACTGGGAAAGACAGCAGCCATCTTGCTACACCCTGGCCAGCCTGAAAGACACAGTAGGTAAAGGTGACTTCTTGCAACACCCTGGCCGCCTCCCCAAATCCTCTGGGCCCAATCCAAGTCCCATCGACCCCCAGGAGTGCCCCGACCTGACAGATTGTGACCCCCGAGGGGGATAGTAACAGGCATCAATCCCCATCTACAGCGTGTGTTGCAGCCGCAGACCTATCTCCGAAGGCCACAAATGGTGGCCATCTTGCTTCACCCGGCTGCAGTATCTACATAAGCGCCTGATGTCCCTATCTCCTCTTCTCAACGGGCTCAGCTGACACCTGTGGTCAACGGGGGGGGTTTGACCTTCAGGGGGTGTGGCCAACCATGGATGGCTAAAGTCATGCACTGCTGAGCCCCGTGATCGCCCATAGCTAACAGGCCATCTTCCAGCCATAACACATCTCTGAACAGCATGTCTACACACCACTTTCGATCCGCTGAATCCACAGAGCTGCAACAGGGCACAATCCAGAGATACCTGCTCCGCACATCTCAGTCGGATCCCCGTAATCCCAAAGACAAGATGGCGCCCACTCGAAACACAGGGAAGAGCAAGCATCCTCCCCCCGCTCAGCCAGCAGCGAGGAATCAGATGACCCCCCCGGCCCTGCATTCAGTCCCACATGCTGCGGTAACCAGTACAGTGACCCCTGCACCACTCCCTGACACAGACCCTGCGGATGCGACCCCTCAGGCTTCAGGGGGATCATCCAGATCTGAGGCCTCGGCCCTTCTGTCGGCCTTCCGGGCAGCGTTTGAGTCCTGGGCGGTCAAAATGGAGACTTCACTTCACAAAGACCTCCAGGTCCTCCATCAGCGGGTCTCCACTACTGAGACTGCAGTATCGGCCTTAACTGACACTCAAACTGACCATGCAACCCGCATCACATCCCTCGAACGGGCCTCCAGGGAGCACTTGCACCGCATATGGCAACATCAATTGCACATAGAAGACGGAGAAAATAGGAGCTGCAGGAATAATATACGGCTACAAGGAATACCAGAGGCCACGACTGGAACAGACTTGAAACCCATCATTGCCATCCTCAACATAGCCCTGGGAAGAGAAGCTTCATTCCCCATCGAAATAGACCAGGTGCACAGAGTAGGTGGGCCGAGGAGGGATCATAGTGACCGCCCACACGATTTCCTCTGCAGGGTACATTATTACACCCTTAAGAACTTATGCGCAAGGCATGGCAGATGGGCCCCGTGGACTTTGACCGTTCTGCAATTCATCTCTACCCGGACCTCTCTCGCAACACTCTCCACATGCGTTGCATGGTCCGCCCACTGCTAGACCAGATACGACAAGCTGGAGCAACTTACACATGGGGTCATCGCTTCAGTGTAAGGCTCGGTTCACACAGGGGCGGCACGACTTGCAGGTCGCCTCACCGAAGTCTATGCAAGTCGCCTCAAGTCGCCCCAAAAGTAGTACAGGAACCTTTTTCTAAGTCGGAGCGACTTGCGTCGCTCCGATTAGAACGGTTCCATTGTACAGAATGGGAGGCGACTTGTCAGGCGACTAGGTCGCCTGACAAGTCGCCACAGTGTGAACCGAGCCTTAGGGTGACCAGGGCTGAACATAAATTCATCCTTTCTGACCCAGATCAACTCCCAGCCTTCTTCCTGTTTCTGGCTCAAGACCCAATTGATGTACCGAACTGGTTAGATCCACCAGATGACCACACCAGGGTGCAAGCACGTGACCCCCTATCACAATGACGTAGGCAACCGCGGCCCAGATCAAATTCTCTGGGCCCTAGAATGCGTCAGCCTACCTCACCAGAAGCTTAAGGCAATTCTAAGATGTTGCATAAAGCCATATCAACACTCCTCATGTAACTAGCACCAATCCAATGCACTGATTACTTTTAGTCTCCTGGACAGGTCGTTGCTGGGAACCCCCCGTTTTTGTGTTTTCTCGTTTTACAATTTCCTTTGTTGTTCCAACTGTTTTCAGCCAGACATGTTACTGTGGGTGACAGAATGACCTGCTCCATACTTTAATGCTTCACGATAATCGGTGCAACAAATTATCAAGCCTCTTTCCTGCCCTTTGCTGGTGTGTTCCTAGCTGGGGTTTGGGAGACTGTGGGATTGAAAATTTCTGATATCTGTTTTGGCTATGCAACTATTGAGAATCTAATATACTTTGCTAAACTGGTCCAATCTTTATGTGCTCAGAGCAAATGTCCCACCTGGATACAGGCGAGAGGCGGATAGATGGACCTGCTGGGTACACGGTTCCTTGCCACTATCCTAGTGGGCACCTCTAGCTCTCAGTGTACGATTTCTCCTACACCGCCTAGTCTCACCCTAAAATGTTAACTCAAACCGTTACTGATTTTAGTATTGTTACTCAGATTTATGTTTCCAGGGTCCCTGTTGGAGTTTATGGGTAACGTATGTTGAAAATGATTACCTTCCCCATTTGATGTTATTTCATGGATTGATCATTTCTCTGTGAAGGAGAGGGGGTGATCTTGATCAGGACTTTTCACCCACACAGACCACCACCCTCCTTCACAAACGATCCAATGTGTGTTCTACTGTTTAAATACCTTATTACACTGATGTGCCTTAATTAAGCTATATATGCCTGTTATGCTACTGGGCTCACAGCTCAGACTCTCCTTCTCGACCTCCCACCCTCAATAGGCTTGGCACGAACTGTGCCCAATTATGTGATTTTTTTCACGTGGTGTCCTGCCCTTGCGGACCCCTTAGAGTTTGTTAGACTCCTATTTAGGTGCCCCCCCTTTCTAATTTTTGTCCTGGTATATTTCTGCCATAGTGCAGTTTTCCCCTCCCCATCCCTCTTACTCTCTCTGTTATCTATAATCTGATTTTCTTTCTCATTCCACTATGGCCCATTCAGTACTATCTCATCCTCGCCTAAAACTTTGCTCCTACAATGTAAATGGCTTCAATATTGCATCCAAAAGGGGGCAAATCCTCTACCATATGCATAAACAACAGGTCAATGTGATGCTGTTACAGGAAACTCATTTCAACACAAACTTCACCCCTTCCTGCTCCAACAGATACTTTAACAGATGGTTCCACAGTACAAACCCTTCTCTGAAAACTAAAGGCGTTTCTGTTGCCTTCCACAAAACACTCCTGACTGAGCTGATAGACCAGCTCTCGGACCCTCAGGGAAGGTATGTGTTCGTGAAGTTCTCTATTTGGGGTACGAAGTTCACTATTGCCAACCTTTACCTACCAAACACTAATATCAAATATCGTCTGCTCTGCGGTACATGAGAATCTTGTCGGACTTTGCAGAAGGTAAACTAATCTTAGGCAGGGGATTTTAAGGCCCCCTTAGATCCGCTTCTAGACTCATCAACCTCTCGCTCATCCATCTCCTTTACTAAGCTGAGGGCATTCAAAACGGGCTATTTACGACCTTCGACTAATCGACATTTGGCGGGTTCTGTTCCCGAAAACTCGCAACTATATTCATTTCTCACAGGTTCATCCTTCCTATAGTCGTATCGACTATTTCCTTATTGATCATAGCGGTTTGGATTGGTCACCCAATTGCGAGATAGGAGAGTGGTCAGACCAGACCATAGCATCTGACTGACACCATCACTCCCCTCCTCTCCGGTGAGGGAATGGACGTGGAGGCTGAATGACTTTCTTGCGAACCTTGACTGTTCATGCAGGGTTTCAGAAACCATCTCTAACTTCCTAGCAGACCATGCCTCGGATGCTACCCTTACAGTTAGGGGTGCAACGGATCAAAAATCTCACGGATCGGATCGATCCTCGGATCAGAGTCACGGATCGGATCATTTTCGGATCAGCAAAAAAAAAAAAAAACAACCACACAAATCTTGTTACACCCACCGGAGTTTTAGATTTAAAAGCTATTTTCAACACAAAACCGAGCTTATATGCATACAGTATTTGTGCATATAAGCTCAGTTTTGTGTTGAAAATGGCTTTTAAATCTAAAACTCCGGTGGGTGTAACAAGATGTCCGCTTGCCCCCTTCTCACTCTATCATTATTGTACTGAGCAGGAGTGTGGGGTGTAGCAAGATGGCGGCGATGAAACATCACTTCCTGTCGAGACAGCGGCCACTTCCTGTCGAGACAGCGGCCGCTTCCGGGTGTACCAAGATGGCCGCCGCTCCGGAGCTAGGCCGAAGCCGCGGCCTTTCCTATGGCTGAGGCCGAAAAAGTGCTCCGCGGATCGCGGGTGTGCCGATCCGCGGAGGGTGATCCGTATGGATCACGGATCGGCAACGATCTGTTGCACCCCTACTTACAGTGGGAGGCGCTTAAAGCTGTCCTACGGGGGAATCTTTATTCAAATGGGGTCCAATATTCAGAACCATAGGGATATACCACCCCCTACAGGAGTAGGACACTAGGCAGAAAAAAAAAAAAAAAAAAAAGGACTTGGCTAAGCCTATGGGCAGTCCTAGGTGGTATACACCACCCTCCTGCTATAGGCCTTCAGTTTAGTAACAAGCAGTGTCAGAAGCATTTAAACTCCTTAGAGGGGTGGGTGCTGTGTCGGTCAATGAACTCAGAGAAATAGATTTTACGGCAAGTCAAAAACCCCTTTTTCTCTTTCGTTGATTGACAGACATCACTCCATTATTCAGAACCATAGGGACGTCCCAAAGCAGTTCCAAACATGAGGGCTGGGACAACGAAAAATTGCAAAGCTAACACAAGAGCCAACCAGGTAACAGGAGCTCAACACAAACTGGAGCCCAACCTGAACAATACCCCTTCAAGATGAAATAGACCCTCTAAACATCAGCCTGCAAAACCTTGCAGCCAAAAGAGGCATCCGCGAATGCCAACACATCCACTTCGTTGAACGTTGTGAAAGTTTACACCGACCAAGCGGCCGCCTTGCAAACTTGACAGAAGGCCCAAGAAGAATGTGCCATAACAGGGAAAAAGGAGGAACCCGATCCATCAGACTAGGACAGAGTCATCTGTCTGATCCATCCACAAATGGTAACAGGAGAAGCAGACAGCCCCTTTCTTGGCCCGTCCGTGTTCACAGCGAGTCTGACCTCCAAAAAGACTCAGTGGCTGCCAAATACTCTGGAATCCCCCAAACCACATCCAGGGCAGAAAAAGCAAAATTCCTTAGGATGTGTTGACCAGGGACACAAGGAAGGCAACACAATGTCACCTGGCCCTTGATGGTACTCGAGGCCCATTCCTACTCAACACCCCATGAAGGGAGGTCGGAATCTGAGCCACCGAGAAAGAACGAGGGTGAATGCCCGGTGACTCACACCAGGATATATGCGCTTTCCACATTCAGAGGTATATCCTCCTAGACTCCCTAGCCATCAGCAGTGTCGGAACAGCAGGACCTGGCTCAACATAACAGGGCCGTCAAAACCAGCGACTCTAAAGCAGGATGGAAGAACGGCCCTTGGGACAGTAGGTCCTCCTTGAGAGGCAGTCGCCAAGGAACATCAGCAATCAGGCGCACCCAGACCGACAGGACCCATTCGGAACCAATAGAATGACCGGAATCCCCGCAGCCTTGATCCTGCATAAAAGCCACAGCTGAAGCTGGAGAGGCGTAGAGCAAACGTTACTAACCCCAGGGGCCACTAGAGCGATTAAGGTGCCCACCAGAGGATCCCGTGACCTTGCCAGAAGCCTTGGTACAGTTCTGTTGAGCCAGGATGCAAAACGGATCTCTCCCAGGAGTGTTCCATCGGAGACTTATCCGATGAAACATGGCCCGGTGAAGGGCCCACCACGTGGTCCAACACTAGCCGACTGAAGCATCCGCCTGTCACTATACCACTCCTGGAATGCGTTTGTCAGGGGGGACCGGAACTAGACATTCTGCCAACCAGAGGATACTGGCAACTGCCAACACCCTATTCGTTCCGCCCTGGTGGTTGGCATAAGCCACCGTCGTTGCATTGTCCGACTGGATGCGTCTATGATCCAGACACAGTCTGATCACTCGAAGTTCCAGGATATTACTCGGTAGTCCGGATACCTCCAGCGCCCAATGACCCTGAGCAGAGCGCAGTCCCAGGACATCACCCCACCTGGACAGACTGGCATTGGTGATCGCCCTGTTCAATACAAGGGAAGAAAGGATTTACCCCGCTGAAGAACCAGAGAATAAAGCCACTAGACCAGGGAACCTCTGGTTTCCTGGCTCAGCTGAATCTGATTGTCCAGAGACGTCGGGCACTTGTCCCATTATGCCAGGATCTCTCCTTGTATGGAACTGTGCAAATAGAATCGCCTCAAAAAAAAAAAAATAGAGATAGAGATAGATTATATATATATATATATATATATATATATATATATATATATATATATATATATATATATATATATATATATATATATATATATATATATATATATATATATATATATATGCTGCTAATGTGGTACACAGATAATGCGCCCCCCTTTCCTGTGTGCCAAACACTGCGCTTATGGGGTGAGTCCCTCCCTCTGAGCAGCTGCTTAAAATTAAACCTCAAGTGATATAAAACAAAATAAATGATACACTAAATAATCGCCCTCACCAATAGTGTGATCAAATAGCAGCGCTAAAAATCTAAAGTGTACCCTGATTCAAGAAATATTGTATAAACAGTGATCGCTCAATGTGATAACAACAAAAAAATTATATATAAAATATTGATATTATGTGTCCAAAAAAATGCCAGACAGTGTTTCTAATAAACACCCATCATACAGTTCATTTGTGTATAACACCAAAAAAGTTCAATAAAAAAGTTCAATAAAAAAGTCCAAACGTAAATGGTGCCTCAGTGAAATAATGGTGACAGTATCAAAGTAATGATCTTCAATGATAATATCTTCCACCACACCGCCGTGAATGTGATTCCACTCCCCTTCAGCGAGCAAACTCACCAGCTTTTTTTGCCTTACACTCTCGTGTTTGGCTTGTAGGCTTTTCCCACACAGTGGGGGTAAAGTGATAACCTCCAATCAGTATCCGTATGGTAAACCGCAGCGTATGAACAAATGCTCTCTCCACATGAAAAAAAGAAAAGCGAACCAATAGTGCAGTAACGCAACACACTTTAATAAAAGTAACACTCTCCTTCACCATAAAACTCACATTTTCCAATTTTCAAAAACGCAAAGCAGCACAGCAATACTTGGTTGTTACCAACAGCACTTCAAACGGTAACCTGGACGTATGGTGGTCACGGCGGACCCAGGTGCTTAGTGAACGTACACACTCTCACCCGTCCCTTGGAGCCCTCCGTAGCCACTTCCCCGCTCACTCGTATGGCGCCGCCTGTCACAGCGTCCTACGTCAGACTTCCTTGATTTCCGTATAGCCACGCCCCGACATGTTTCGTCACACCGGACTTATTCATGGGATTGGCTAGACGGACTGGCAATCTTCCTTATATATCCTCCCCCCGCATGACGCGCAATGTATATATCATACCATCAGGCCCAACACCCACATGCAGGTCCGCAGGGAGGCCCACCTGCCGGAAAACAGTAAATGGAAAATGCAGCATGCAACTTCTGGACTTTGTCCAGAGGAAGAAACTCTGGCCAGAGCAGAAGCCCGGGTAAGGCTCAGATAATCCAATGTTCTGGAAGGGGCCGGAGCAGACTACAGGTAGTATAGAAACCAACTGAAATCTGATAAGGTCTGTACAGGAGCTACGTTGCCCTTCAGGGTAGTCGAGGACTTGCAGAAGATCATCCAGGCAGCCCAGGACCGCAATCCCCCACTGACGTAACCACACCATATCCGGAGGCCAACACCTCATGAACACCCAAGGAGCAGTAGCAAGAACAAAAGGGCAACACCACGAGCTGATAATGCTCAACTCCCACAGCAAAAACGGGGCAAGTGCTGGGGTCAGGCACATAGTGGAATGCGTAAGTAAACATTCGTGATGCCGATAGAAGCCAGAAAGTCCCCATGATGAAGGGGTGCCCCCACCATGCGGATGGACTCTATAATAAACTTCTGTACCCACACAAAGCAGGTCAGGGCCCCGAGGTCCAGAATGGGATGTTCCAACACGGGAACTGGGACAATCACACTCTGAAGCAACAGGGTTTGCACAGCCCTACGAGGAGAACTGCAACCAGTCCGGCGACAGACACACATTGGAAGTAAAAAACCCTTTTTTGGGGAACAAGGTTTGGAAAAATCAAGATATCCCGCCACTCCAGACACAGGTGAGGGCGCACCTTCAAGCTGAAGGGGTCCTGTCCGTAGGTCCGGAGAATCCCGCTCTCAGCTTGCCAGACCAGGTCCGTTCGGAGGGTTTGAAAGGTTTTGAACCCTTGCCAGTGGACCCTGAGGGACCAAAAAAAAAAAAAAAAAAAACTGCCGTGAAAGGCAGTTTAGACTGGGGAAGCGATGTACACCCCCCCCCCCCCCCCCAGGAGACACGTAAAGAGGTCATCCAGGGTAGCCCCCAAACAGTGGCCTTGCAAGGGTAAACCAGTCAGTTTTTTTTTTGTTTTTTTTTTTTAAGAAGCCTAGCCCACAGACCAACACTTAAGTCACAATCAATACATGTCTAAGCACCACTGTGGAAACAGAGCTCAGCAACCAGGGGAACTGCGCCAAGAGGCATAGCAAATTGCAGCACCTAGACCAACAGATCTGCCAATGCAGCAAAGGCATTCTGATCCCCCTCCAGGTATGTCAGCGGTATCTTTAGAAGCCAGAGATTCCTCTATTGGAATCGTGGTTGCCTTGAGTAGCCTAGAGACAGGGGGGTCCACTACTGGTGGAACAGTCTCAGGGACTCCTCAAAGGGGTACCTCACGGCAAGCGTTTTTGGAAGCACAAAGGGGCACCTTGGGACACTCCCAGTCTTCATGGAGAAATTTGGCAAAATAAGTAGAAGGGAACGCTTTCGCCACGGAAGATGTAATAAGATGTGCAACCAGCGCCTTGTCATGCACCACTGCAGTTGGAGGAATCATCCTCACTTTCTGACAGGACAGGGGGTGTGGCCACCAACCCCTGCAAAGGTTTGAGATGGGAGGGCGCTATTTACTAGGCATTATGCCTAAGCGCCACCACAAAAAAAAAAAAAAAAAAACCCTCATAAGGGGCCATCAACTGAGCAACTGAGACCGAGGGGACGTTGAACGGGGGGGGGGGGCCCACACGAGGCACCAGTGAGGCCCCTCACCGGGAGCACCCACGCAAGGCCTACCTAAAAGGACCCCCAAAAAGAGATCGCACTCAGAGCCACCACAGTGCTGCCTCGAAGCCTAGTAGGCCACGGCCTCAATTTTCGGCCGCCTGCTGCGAGTGCACGGCCCGCACACGCGCGGGGGGGGGGGGGGGGGGTTGCACCCTCCTTTCCTTTTTTTTTGTTTCCTTTTCTTTGTCTCCTCTAGCCCCTGATACATTTTGTCATGTATTGACAGCTGGGCTTTCTCTTCTTGAATTTCCAAAGTGGTATAGACCGCTTTTAGCAAGTCATCCACCACTTCTAGCTTTAGTTTATATCTACATGTTCTCGTCTCCCCTTCCCCTCCATCTTCCTCAGTCAATTGTTGAGGGGGAAATACTCTCTCTCTTCCTCTCACTTTCAATTAGTCTTAAGGTGGTAGGAGGAAGACTGGACTGAGAGCTCTGTTCCTGGCTGGAACTCTGGTCCCGTTTCCTCATAAGGGAACGCACTGTCCCTAGGGTCTCTGCTAATTCCTTTCTCACTCCTTACACTCCTGCATGGACTCTTCCCTTACTAAACCAGCGATGCAGGATCTGCAAAGCGGTTTGGCCCACGAGTCCCTTAATGGGTTTTTGCATGAAGGGCATTTTCTTCCTGCAGTTCTCTGTTTGGTGGTGGCTTTCTGTAACACAGAAAAAAAAACAAAAATAACCCATACCTCTATTTGGGCGAGATACCACTGCAACAGAGAGACAAGAAACACAGTGACCAAAGCATACCCCCCACCGTGCCCCAGAGTCTCTCTCCACGCTGAACTGCTAACGGAACGTGTCATCCTAGCAGACAGCTGCAGGCTCCAACCATCACACCAAACAACCAACCACCTAGTGAAGGAAAAAAGGAGGTGCCTCTGCAAATCTCCTACCTGGGCCTGGCCGGGAACCTGGGCACCTGCATCGGCCATCGCTGCCGACTACTGACTCCTCCATTACGAACGCTGCAGCAGCCTGTGTGCTCTTTAAATGAAGCTCCTGGCGTCCATCGCTCAGGAGCAGAAGGAAGTCCTGGCCAGGAAACCCGCCCCTTCCTCCTGCGTTCCAGCAGCCGGAACCACGTGCTGCTATGCCCCGCTGGAAGTCACCGCACCTGCCATCCAGGACTCCGCGACGACATGCCGAGACCTTGCATGGACGCTCCACCTGAGCACACCCACGGCACCCCCCTTACTCCTGTGAACCGGCAAAGGAACGGGCACCGGAGCAACCCCCCTCTCATGCGGGAGGGAGCTGGGCTGATGACAGAAAAAGAAAAGGGTACTGCCAAAAGCCCCTCCTTGGAGTGAGTGCAGCCCCTCTGGTTCCCCCGCAGCGCTTCCACCATGGTGGAGGAAACACTAAAACTGATGGCATGGTGGAAGCAGCCGATTTTAAAGGGCCGTTGTCACGCAGTGATTCCTGTTAAGAGGTGGATCTACACTCTCTCCAAGGTGCTGTCCTGAAAGGCAAAGGGAGAAAAAAAAAAAAAAAAAAAAAAAAAGTATCTAAAGATATAGTTTTCCATTTAAAATACAGTAAACATTTAGTTTATTCAGCATGAAATTGAGCTTAGTTATGTAGCATGAGGCTGTACATTCTACAATATATGCATTTCCGGTAAACTCATTCAATGAATCCAAGCTGAGATAACATGCACTGCATTGATGCATTCACACAATTTCATAGTAACTATGAGATAAAACATTGTCTTGCAAATATATGTACACTACAAACTGTACGATTGTTTGAAGAGAAATGCACCTGTACCATGCTCTAAGTGTGAGGAGGAAGGGCAAGCAGTAAAAATGAAAAAAAAAAAAAAAAAGTGAAACCCAAGCAGCTTATAAACCTTGGGATATTTCTGCACATAGCTTAAAGTGCTTTATACCTCCTTTAAAGGAGCAATATGGCAGCAGGCCACAAAAAGAGACAGAGTTTGGGAATATTTTAACCGCCTGCCGACCGCCGGCCGTCAATTGACGGCCAGGTGGCGCAGCTCTCATTGCGGGTGGGCGTCCTATGACGTCCTCACTTTCCTAGGCCACCAGGGGGCGCGCGCGCGCCCGCCGTGTCACTAGGCACCCGGTGCGCGTGCCCGGCGGCCGCGATGTCCGCCGGGCACCCGCGATTACGGGTAACACAGCAGGACCGTGGATCTGTGTGTGTAAACACACAGATCCACGGTCCTGTCAGAGGAGAGGAGACCGATGGTATGTTCCCAGTACAGCGGAACACCGATCGGTCTCCTCCCCTAGTGAGTCCCCGCCCCCTACAGTTAGAATCACTCCTTAGCAACACAGTTAACCCCTCAATCACCACCTAGTGTTAACCCCTTCACTGCCTGTCACATTTATACAGTAATCAATGCATTTTTATAGCACGGATCGCTGTATAAATGTGAATGGTCCCAAATATGTGTCAAAAGTGTCCGATGTGTCCGCCACAATATCGCAGTCACGATAAAAATCGCAGATCGCCGCCATTACTAGTAAAAAAATAAAAAAAAAAATAAAAATGTTATAAAACTATCCCCCATTTTGTAGACGCTATAACTTTTGCGCAAACCAATCTATATACGCTTATTGCGTTTTTTTTTTATACCAAAAATATGTACAAGAATACATATCGGCCTAAACTGAGAAAAAATTT
Organism: Lithobates septentrionalis; assembly: GCA_037952835.1. NCBI lineage: Eukaryota > Metazoa > Chordata > Amphibia > Anura > Ranidae > Lithobates > Lithobates septentrionalis. Next base: position 736,205 of record JBBDGP010002060.1, on the reverse strand, counting down.
GTTTTAAAGAAAAAAAAAATTGGATATTTATTATCGCAAAAGGTAAAAATGATTGTGTTTTTTTTTAAAACTTGTCACTCTTTTGTAAAAACCGCAGAGGTGATCAAATACCACCAAAAGAAAGCTCTATTTGTGGGGAAAAAATGATAACAATTTCATTTGGGTACAGTGTTGTATGACCGCTCAATTGTCATTCAAAGTGCGACAGCGCTGAAAGCTGAAAAATGGCTTGGGCAGGAAGGGGGCGAAAATGCCCAGTATTGAGGTGGTTAATGAAGTTCCTCTACCTATGGGTAAAGCAAGTATACATGCAAAATGCAACAAAGATGCAAGGCCTGGTGGCCCGGATGAAAGGACCAAGTTTGAAGTTTTTTTTCATGTGGACCCAGCTGTTATATTCAGTTTAGGGTCTTTTGTTTGTTTGTTTTTTCCAAAGAGATTTTGTTTATGCACTTCAGCTACTAAACATTGATGTTTAAGCAAATACAAGAATATGTAATAGAATGTTATTGTTTTAATAAAAGAATTTGAGTAGTTCAACTATGTGCGATTAACCTAAAATCGGTTCTGATATCGCTGTTTTACTAACCTGACCGCTTATTATCCTTCATTTTGTTTGCAAATATTAAAGATTCTATCAGCAAGAAAGAGTCCTTACATTTAAAGAGCACCTGTCATTTCAGACGCATCATGGCAGCGCCTGTTAGCGGGCATCCACTCACCTGCTGCCGCCACATCCCTCATCTTGTTGTGTCACTGCCACATCACCAGCCGTCCCACCAAAGTGAATGGGACTGTCGGTGAGTTAACAGCGGGTCAGAGCAGGAGCCGCTGTGGGACAGAGATGGCAGTTGCTCTTTAAAAATTATGATTTAAATCAAGCCTTTTTACTAGCGATTCAAATCAGGATTTTAACTGAGTTGATGTAATTCCAATTCACCCTGCACATGGGAGGGAACAAAAAATAAAATGGAGGAATGCACCTACTTCCTGCATGAGATTGTGCAGGCAAGACATGGGGTAGAACCAGAACTGTATAAATCAATACTCTGGGTAGATGCACATTTGATAATTTAGATGAGGGTTTTAACAGTTTGTCTTATTTTGGTTCATGTTAAGTTAGAGCCAATCATCTCAGGTTGCTATCCTGACTGCTAGAAAAATAAAATAAGGTTATTATAACATTTTCTCATGAATGCAAATGAAATAGGCATTACTCCCAACGCAAAGAGTGATTGACAATGTGTCTAAAGAAGTACACCGAGAATTTTTTTCTTTTTTTTAACAAAAAGTGATAAATGTGGTTTGAGGCTGGATTCACACCATTACGGGTTCCCCGCATCCAAATCGCAATAGCACGAGATTTTGACCGGATCTATATGGAGCCAGTTTACATAACTCCGCAGCAGGTCCGGTGCGTTTTGCACAAAAACGACGTGCGTCTTTTGGTCCGTTTCCGGTCCAAATTCAGCCCAAAAGTCCGGCTGAAATCAGACCTGAAACAGTGAACCAGGACGCACTGCTGTGACCCCTGCAGTGAGACGGATGCGGTGATGGTGTGAACCCAGCAGTAAGCTCCTTCAAAGCTCAGATTACAGGATGTCAATTTTACAAAGGAAAAAAAAATACCACTTACATCTTCTTGCTCATTTGTTGCTATAGATGTCAGATATCCTGAAAATCTACTGTCACTTCCACCATATATATCCCGGTCAAAGTAACCTGTTGAATCAAGTCCAACTCCTTGGGTTTCATCAAGTGCTGCCTTCTTTCCTTGAATTTCAATTATCTGTGCTTCAATATCTGAAGATAAGAATGTAATAGCATATAAACGCATTAAATAAAGTTAACATTTAACAATTCAAATTACAGTGCATGCAACAGCAATCACAGGCAATCACTGGCTTGTGTAAACCACGAACACACAAATAGTTGCGGCCGCCAACAACCTGTCATTGTAGTGTACGGGCTCGGCAGCCACAGCTAACCACTCACAGATCTCAAACACAGCAGCAGGAATAAATAGATTCCTGCCGTTGCAATACACAGCAGGGCAAAACACCTATGCCAATATAGCCTTAGGAATATGGTACAGAGGAAAAATATGCCCTTGGCAATATAATAAGTGCATAAAGTTCAAAGATAAAAATTGTGGTGGTGAGGGGGGGGGACTGAAGGATGGAAAAATTAAGAATTAGGGTGTTAAGATAGTTGTCATGGAGTCCTGCAAGTGAGGAATATCAGGAGGTAGAGGATACCCATTGCCGTGTACATGGCAGGGTTAGGGGTGTGATGGTCTCCTCCTCGAGTCCAGGGTTGGGGATGTGATAGGGCTTTCTGTATAAAAATCTTATTAAAGTGGCGTTCCACCCAAAAGTGAAACTTCCACTTTGAGTCCTGGGCCCCCACCCCCTTTTTTTTTTTTAGGGGGTGTGGGGGGTAAAAATAATCTCACTCACTTAAAAAGTGCACTAATCCGGTGCACTAAAGGGTGCAGGCATTCACACACACACAGTGCTGCTGGGAGGTCAGGAGGGATTACAATCCACAGATGAACAGCCCCGTGAAGTTCACTGTACTGTCTGTGCTGACAGTTCCCCTGGGCTTCCCCATTTGCACCTTCCAGCACACTAGGAGTTAACACAGTGGAATGTGGCACAGAGCGTGTACAAGGTGTATGTAGAGTACAAACTCATATGTACTCTACTTACTGCTGTTAAAATAACGGTTTTAATAAATTCTGTGTTACAATCCATTAAGTGCCCCACTGTATGTACTTTTTAAAAAATATGGAGCATTTCTCAGTGTGTGTACATGCCGCTCATGTGACTGCCCGGCCCGCCTCTCCGACGTCAGCGGGGGAATTCTCAGCCCGCCCACCTCTCTTCTGATCTGATAGCTAGAGAGAGGCAGGCCAGGCAGTCACATGAGCGGCATGTACACACAGAGATATGCTGTATGTAGCTCCATTTTTTTAAAAAGCACATACAGTGGGGCACTTAATGGATTGTAACACAGGATTTATTAGGGGTGCAACGGATCGTCATTGATCCGTGATCCGTATGAATCAACCTCCGCGGATCGGGACACCTGCGATCCGCGGAGCGCTCTGTGGCCTCGGCCATAGGAAAGCTAGCTCCAGAGCGGCGGCCATCTTGGTACACCCGGCGGCCGTTTACCACGTGATCGCTCAGTCAAATGACGGAGCGATCACTTGTAACAATTCGGCGTCATGTCATGACACCGGTTCCTCTCCCCCCCCCCCCCCCCCCGACAATACCCTGCAATACCCCGACAATACCCTGCTAATATGATATTACAGTGGGGGAGATTTTTTTTTTTGTTGATCCGAATATGATCCAAACCGTGACTCCTGATCCGAGGAACGATCCGAACTGAGTTTTTTGATCCGTTGCACCCCTAGGATTTATTAAAAGAGTTATTTTAACAGCAGTAAGTAGAGTACATATGAGTTTGTACTCTACATACACCAGGAGAAAAGGTGCGAGAGGAGAGAGGCGGGCCGGGCAGTCACATGAGTGGTGTGTACACACACTGAGAAATGTGGTATGTAGTTCCATATATTTTTAAAAACATACAGTGGGGCACTTAATGCATTGTAACATGGGATTAAAACAGTTATTTTAACTATACGCTCGAAGGGAGTGGTGGGGCAAGTCGGGATGACGTCACCCGCCAATCCATTTTACCGGGTGTATGCATCAATGCCGCATCGGGGACACTCGAGTCGCGATGCATCGATACTGTGATTTTAGCACTCCTAGTACACACCTGCCATTATTTAAAGTGCCTCTGATTAAACCCAAATAAAGTTCAGCTGTTCTAGTAGATCTTTCCTGACATTTTTGGTCGGAAGAGAGGAAGCCCCGCACTTGGAGGGGCAAAACTTGCGTTCAAACTGGCCCACAGGAAGTACCCGGCGGGATCACTTGCGGGGCATGCGACGTCATCAGCGGGCGCCGGAAAATGCTAGTCCCAGTCTCTAAACGGCGCGAACAGGGACGCTGGTGGTTTTTAAAAGCAGTGAACCCCAGCAGAGGCAGCAGACCACTACAGGGGCGGGATGGACTCTGCAATACCTGCACAGGCAGCGGAAGCAGGCCCTGACACCAGCACCTCACAGGTAAGCCTGAAGTGTATTTTACTTGCACATCCTGTGAGTGTGGTGAAGGGGGCACATTTTCCTTTTCTCCTGCATGGGGTTTTATGGAGTGTATGTGGCGTAAAATTTATTGGGGTCATTTGTTCTCTTGCAGGCCAAGACTCAGGACAAGGCCTGAGCGCAGCCACCAAAAAAGGAAATGTGCGGTTTGCGGAAACAAATTGAGCTACTCATTGAGCAAAGCAGTTTGCCACACCTGTATAGACAGCCTAGTTAAGGATGACCCAGTTGTCTGTCAGAAAATGCTAACTTCTGTTAAAGATGAGCTGACGTCTAGCTCATAAAAAAAAAAAAAAAAAAATGTAATTGACAAGATTCAAGTCCCCCCAGAGGATCCATCTCCAGTTCGGACTTCAGCCGGTCCTAGCGCTCCACAGCAGAGTGCGGAGAGTGAAGACTGAGGCTAAAGCCGGATCTGCCCATTCTTCTTTGGAAGAATCAGGGTCAGATACAGGGCCCAGGCATAGAGAATCCGCAAGGGGCTCGAGGTACAAGTCATCACTGGAAGATGTAGATGACCTAAAGGCTATCTATACGACACTTGATATAGAAGAGGAGAAGGTACAATTGTCTAAACATGATTTTGTGTACAAGGATTTGCATAGGAAAAATGCTAGAGTTTTTCTCGTGCATCGTTCCCTTCTTGATCCTATCAAGCTGGAGTGGGAAAATCCAGAGCGAAAACCTCTTTTCCGGTAACCTAAAAAGAAGGTTTCCATTGGAAGAGGACACAGCGCAGCCATGGAACAAAAATCCTAAGTTAGACGCATCTCTTTCAAAAGTTTCAAAAAACTCAGACCTAGCGTTTGACGACATGGGCACGCTTAGAGATCCGATGGATAAAAGAGGAGATATACTTCTTCACAGAGCCTGGGACTCAGCCATTGGGAATCCTAAACCAGCTCTGGCCTTCACTAGTGTAGCCAGAAATTTAGAAGTATAGTTGACACAAACACATTTGTTGGCAGGTACCTCTAGAGAGCAGATTCTGAAATCTTTCCCTCTCCTCTTTCGTGCAGTGGGGTTCTTGGCTGATTCTTCTGCAGAGGACCTCAGCCTTAGTGAATTCAACTTAATATGGCTTAAAACCTGGTCAGGCGACGCTGCCTCAAAGTTGCGTCTATGTGGTCTTCCCTTAACAGGCAAGCATCTTTTTGGCCCAGGAACACACGGCAGATAGAAAAAAGGCCTTTCCAGAGAATAAGAAAAAACCGACAGCAAATTTAGTGACCAAAGTAGGCAGCAAGGTCCTAGAGAAAAGGGACAATAGGCCCAAAAAACACATTGGACAGGGCACAAGGGCAGAGGTAGCGGGGGGGGGGGGGGGGTCTTGTTTAACCCTCCTCAACAACCTGCCAAGGCACAGTGACTCAGGTCTCCCAGTAGGAGGAAGAATGAGGGCCTCTCCCACAGTGGGCAGCAGTCACCTCAAGTCCATTCATCCTGGACCTAGTGACCAATGGGTACAGGCTGGAATTTTGCTAGCCACCACATCGATTATTGGTCACATTCCATCCCCAAGATCAGGTAAAAGCAAGGGCCCTGGGTCTCCAAATTGGAAACTTGTTAGATCAAAAAGGTCCTGATCCCGGTTCCCCGGACAGATCAGGGCAAGGGATTTTATACCCATATATTTGTCAGAAAGCCATCAGGAAAACATTGGCTTATCCTGATCCTCTGGTCTCTAAACCGTTCAATCAGGTACAAGCACTTTCTGCACATCCCTATTCATCCAGCCTTCCAAAGATTCTTGAGACTAGCGGTCAAGATGGGAACAGAGATTTGGCACTTTCAATTTCAAGCCCTCCCCTTCGGTCTGTCCTCAGCCCCCATGCATTTTTACAAAAGGTGTTGGGGGAGGCACTGGCTTGGCTAAGGTTAAAGGCGATAACTATTACCCCTTACCTGGACAACCTCCTAGTGGTGGCGGTGTCATACCAAAAGTTATTAGATCTCCAGACTATACAGGACTTTCTTCGGTCTCTAGGCTGGTTAATAAACAAAGAGAAAAGTCTTCCTTAATTCCAGCCCAGAAAAAGTGTCATATATGGTGTACAAACTTTGTTCAGTAGACCAAAAAGTTTTTCTCCTGCAGAAGGTCTCAAGAATGATGCAAACAATGTCAGCCTTACAGACCAATCGGTCTCGCTGAGAGGGGTTTCAAGAGCAGTGGGTCTAATGACCTCTTGCTTTCCCGCAGTGCCATGGGCAAGATTTCATCAACGCCCATTACAGCTGTTTCTACTAAGGGACTTGTTACACCCCCCCCCCAGGGTAAAAAGAAGCTTGTGGAGGATCCACCCAACAAGAGGTCTACCATGATCCATTTCTATATCCCAGAGGATCACAACAGATGCAAGTTCCTGGGGATGGGGAGCCCACCTCAGCAACACAATGGCACAGGAAGAATGGTCCTCAAGGGAAGCTAGAGCTTCATCAAATCAGAGAGAGCTTCTAGCGGTTCAGAGTGCATTGCAGGCATTTCAGACGGAAATCTCCAAATTCTTTCTGACAATATCGCTACGGTTGCATACCTCAAACAGGGAGGTACGAGGAGTTGGGTACTTCAATCTATCGCCCATATGGATGTGGAGACTATTGGTCCCTTCATCCCAAAATCTTTGCAGGTGTCACCGACAGATGGGGATGTCCCGAAGCGGACCTGTTCGCAGATCAGAACAATCGCAAGACAGAGAAGTTCTTTTCTCTGAATCCAGCGGATCGATCATTGGGGGAATCGATGCTCTGGCGAATCCATAGCCATTCGACCTCTGTTACGCCTTCCCGTCGATCAGGCGAATTCCAGAAGTTTCTTCTAGAAGAAACAGATCTCATCCCAATAGCCCCTTTCTGGCCCAAGAGGCCATGGTTTTCCCTGTTACAGACTCTGGTCTCAGAGCCTCCACTGAGTCTTCCGAAGAAAGAAGACTTATCGCAGGGTCCAGTGTCACACCCACAGGTTGTTTCCTTAAGCTTGACGGCCTGGTATCTGAAAAGCTAAGCGCCCAGGGGTTCTCTGACAAAAGTAGTCAAGACCCTGGTAAATTGCAGAAAACCAGTCACTAGAGCCATATATTCCAAGGTTTGGAAGAAATTTAACTCATGGTTATCTGAAAATCAAAGATTAACTCATGACGTTCCTTCAATTTTTTTCATGAGGGTGTCGACAAAGGTCTTTCAGTTAGTACCTTAAAAAAATAAAAAGTACAGACAGCAGCTATCAGTGTTTTGCTCCATTATTCTCTGGGAAAACTCCACTACAGCTAGATTCTTCAAATCAATTTCTAGGTCCAGGACAATAGTGGTTAGAAGTGTCCAACCTGGGACCTGTCCTTGGTGCTTCAAACTCTGGTAGAAATCTCTTTTTGAGCCCCTAGAGCAGTGGTTCTCAGCTCCGGTCCTCAGGACCCACTAACAGGCCAGAATTTAAGTATTACCTTGGGGAGATGCAGACTAGAATACTGCAATCACTGAGCAGCAAATGATATCACCTGTGATGTATTTCAGTTATCTTGCAAACCTGGCCTGTTAGTGGGTCTCGAGGACAGGAGTTGAGAACCACTGCCCTAGAGGATATTTCAGTTAAGTTACTTACCTTAAAATCTATTTTTCTTATGGCAATTACCTCAGCTCGTAGGGTAAATGAGTTACAGGCCCCATCAGTGAGGGAGCCTCTCCTCACAAATTGAGGATCTGGTTGTTTTGAAAACTGATCCAGGATTTCTGCCTAAAGTGGCCAGTACATTCCACAGATCAACCTTTTGTACTTCGCCAAAGGGCGACCAAGAAAGAAAATAGTTTTTTAGACGTGAGAAGAATTCTTATATTGCAGGCATCACTGACAATCACGCTAGGTCTCATTTTCGGGGGAAACAGGGTAGGAGGAGGCCCAGGTCTCATGGATCTCTCTGGAAGACTCTCAGGAAAAAGCATTACCCATAAGTCTAACTCAGCTTTTCATTCAGAAATTACATTCATGTTTAAAAAGGTAGTGACTTTTTAAATGACATTCTTTCATTCAGCGAATGTACAATATTATATCATATGAATATTCTCGTCTGAAAATGGATACGTGTATGGCCAGCATAAAGCTTGGTTCACACCTATGCAGTTTTCTTTTGATCAATTTCTACAGTGCTTTTTGGTTTTTTTTTTCATTAAAGAATTTTTATTGAAATTTAAATACAAATAACAGAAAAAAATTACAGGCAGCTGGTTTTGGTATATAACAATCAGTTACAGCAGTAAAACATTTACATCCTAATCTCAAAGTAATGGACAATAGTCATACAAATGATCAATTAAAGCATACATAAACAGTATAGTAACACTTCTGTTTACCCCATTGGGTTCTAACTGTAAACAGGTGCTAACTAATATAATGACAACATTATCATGGACAATTCAAGAAATTAGAAAAAGAGAGAACTGTGAAGCCTTGATATTACTCATGGAATAATACTGAAATATGGTTTAAGAACTGCAGCTCATGTTTTTGAGTGAGGTAGAAGCTCTAGGGTGACTGATCCATATTTGCCACAATTTCTCAAACTTGACCGTGTTGTAATTTTTATATGCCAACATTAACTCATATTGAGCTTGTGTATTCAACCTTATAACAACATCAGATAAATTTGGTGCTTCGTTAGATTTCCATAGTTTTGTTATAGTCAGCCTTGCTGCTATTAATACATTTGCTACTACTGTTCTATATTCTACAGAGTAAAGATCCAGATTTATTCCTAAAAGGGCCATTGCGGGAGTAAGGGGAAGTAAATTACCAGTGAGGTTAGCAATAAATGTCGAAACTGATTTCCAAAAACTACTAAGATTTTTGCAATTCCATAAAATATGATAAAGGGAACCAGTTTGTTCATTGCATCGCCAACAAGTTGGGGAGAGTGATGGGTAGATTTTGGAAAGTTTGTATGGTGTAAGGTACCATCTGTTTAATATCTTTTGGGCATTATCCCAATGTTCAACGCAGGATGATGCCTTAGTGCTCAGAATTATGGCCTTATTCCACTGTTGCCAAGAAATAGATAAGGAAAGATCCTTTTCCCATTTCAGCATATTATTGGTTTTAACAGATTTAGGGGATTCTGAGAAAAGTTTGTAAAATAAGGATATTCCTTTCTTATCACAAGCGTGCTTGTTCAGTAGGAACTTCCAGATTATTGATGGGACTACAGTGCTTTTTGCACATGTGATTTTGCTGCGATATGAGTTTTGCATTTTTTATGCTTTTTTTTGGCCATATTGTTGTTGGGCAGATTTAAAAAAATGCAAATTGCTGCAAAAACCCACAACATGCTTTCCTCCAGCTTCTCCACTGAAGTACAGTTGTGCTCATAAGTTTACATACCCTGGCAGAATTTATGATTTCTTGGCCATTTTTCAGACACTATAAACAAAAAAATGTTTCACTCATGGTTAGTGTTTGGCTGAAGCCATTTATCAACTGTGTTTACTCTTTAAATCATAATGGCAACAGAAACTGCCCAAATGACCCTGATCAAAAGTTTACATACCCCAGTTCTTAATATCGTGTATTGCCCCCTTTAACATCAATGACAGCTTGAAGTCTTTTGTGGTATTTGTGGATGAGGCTCTTTATCTTCTCGGATGGTAAAGCTGCCCATTTCTCTTGGCAAAAAGCATCCAGTTCCTGTAAATTATTGGACTGTCTTGCATGAACTGCACATTTGAGATCTCCCCAGAGTGGCTCAATGATATTAAAAGGTCAGGAGACAGAACTTTCATTTTATTCTGCTGTAGCCAATGACAGGTCAACTAAGTCTTGTGTTTTGGATCATTGTCATGTTGGAATGTCCAAGTACGTCCCATGTGCAGCTTCCTGGCTGATGAATGCAAATGTTCCTCCAGTATTGATAACATACTGCATTCATCTTGCCATCAATTTTGACCAAATTTCCTGTGCTTTTGTGGCATTGCTTAGTAATGGTTTTATTCTGACGACTCAACCATGCAGTCCATCTTTCTTCAAGTGCCTCCTTATTGTGCATCATGAAACAGCCACACCACATTTTTCAGAGAGTCCTGAAATTCACCTGAAGTTATTTGTGGGTTTTTCTTTGCATCGCAAACAATTTTCCAGGCAGTTGTGGCTGAAAGTTTAGTTTGTCTACCTGACCGTGGTTTGGTTTCAACAGAACCCCCCCCCCCCCCCCATTTTCCACTTCTTGATTAGAGTTTGAACACTGCTGATTGGCATTCTCAATTCCTTGTATATCTTTTTATATCCATTCCCTGTTTTATACAGTTCAAATACCTTTTCCCACAGGTCCTTTGACAACTCTTTTGCTTTCCCCATGACTCAGAATCCAGAAATGTCAGTGCAGCACTGGATGAAAGATGCAAGGGTCTGTCAGGAGTCCAGGAACTCACTGACCTTCTATACACACACACACACACACACACACACTAATTACAAGCACACAGATCACAGGTGAGGATGGTTACCTTTAATATCCATTCAAACCCCTTTGTGTCAACTTGTGTGCATGTTATCAGGCCAAAATCACCAGGGTATGTAAACTTTTGATCAGAGTCATTTGGTTAGTTTCTGTTGCCATTATGATTTAAAAAAAAAAAAAAAAAAAAAAAAAAAAAAAAAGGAGTAAAAAAATGGCTTCAGCCAAACACTAAGAACACAACGATAATGGTTTTGCACAGAGCAGCCCTGATGCTCCTCTTCTGTGGTCCCCCACCGATGCTTCTGACTCCTCCTGCCTTCAGAGTGCCCCAAAAGCAAGCTGCAATTTATAGAGCAGTGGTTCTCAACCTTGTCCTCAACTACCCAAACAGGCCATGTTTTGAGAATTTATCTTAGATAAAATAGCTGTCGTCAAAAATACCAATCCATTGACCCTGATTTAGAGCACCTGTGCAAGATAAAAGGAAACCCCGCAAACATGGCCTGTTGGGGGTACTTGAGGACAGGATTTAGAACCACTGGTATAGAGTACCCCTATAGCAAAAACACTTGACTTTAAACCACTCACTTCCTGCCCAGGACTACATGTTGTCCCATGAGGCATTGCTTCTCATTCACAAGTTCTAAGGCACTTGCTGACATGTATGGATAGTGTACTGAGCTGTATGTGTGCTGCACTGTATTTCCTGATATGTAAACAAATAATGCATTCTGAATGCAGATCGATTATGAAAATTGTGGACAACTATTTGTTGTTTCGGCCTTATATTATTTAGTCTGTGTGAAAGTTAGAGAGACCACAAACTACTGTATATACAGTATATTTGAAAATTGATCAATCCTGATGTACTGACAGCCCATTTCATTTCTTGAGGCCCTAAAATGCCAGGACAGTACAAATACCACCCAAAAATAACCATTTTTTTGCCAAGTAGACACCCCAAAGAATTTAGTAAGAGGCACTGTAAGTTTTTTTAGTTGTAATTGAAATGCCTAAAAGGTTCTCCCAAGATTGAGCCAATCTATGTATCTAAGCTGTGAAAAAGTCTCACATATGTGGTATCCCCATACACAGGAGGCATAGCAAAATGTATAATGGGGTTTAAAGTGGTTGTAAAAGTTCGGCTTAAAAATAAAATAAACACGTCAAACTTGCCTCCGTGTGCAGTTGGTTTTGCACAAAGAGGCCCCTCCGCAGCGTTCCTGGCTCCTCCTCTTCTCAAGTGCCCCATCGGAGAATCACTCTTTCCTGGACACCCATGCGGGCGCGCTTCCGTGCCCTGCTGCTGCGTCCACAGACAGACAGCAGGACTCGGCTACGCGTCATTGGATTTGATTGACAGCAGCGGGAGCCAATAGCTGCGCTGCCATCAATCTATCCAAACAAGAGCCGAGACACCGGCCAGAGAAGGTGTGCGCGTCTCCGGCGTGAGCACGAACGGGCTCAGGTGAGTAAAACAGGGGAGCTGGGGGGGGGGGGGGGGCTGGTGCACTACAATAGGTTTTTCACCTCAATGCATAGAATGCATTGAGGTGAAAAACGGCGAGGGTTTATAACCCCTTTAATCGCTTCACGACCACCCACCATAGATATACTGCGGCAGGGCGGCTGTTCTGCACCATAGCACGTACTAGGGCTGGGAAAAAAAAAATCGATTTAAATCTTGAATCGAGTTGAGAGGTCAAATAGATTCAAAATTTAAGCAAATCAATTTTTTTAGATTTTTTTTTTCACCGCGCCGGAGGCGCTGCGGGCATGAGTTTTTAGGTGAGGCCGCGGCTTTGGCCTAGTCCGCGGCTAAGGCCGGACGCCGCGGACTAGGCCGAAGCCGCGGCCTCGCCTAAAAACTCATGCCCGCAGCGCCTCGGGACCGGCGCGGTTTCCATAAAAAAAAAAAAAAAAAAAAAACACTCGATTCGAACCGTGAATAGAGTTTTTTTTTAAGAGAATCGAAGATTTTTTTTTTAAAGAAAATCTCCCAGCCCTAGCACGTACCTAGTACATGATCTGACACTTCTGGGTGTGGGGCGCGTACCGCCCACGACACACTGTGATCCCATACAGTGGGAGCCCTGCGGCAGGTACCGCAGACTTGATTTCTGTCAGCACCAGTGTTGCCAACCGTCAATATTTTTACTGACATACTGACAGCCAGTAAAAAAACTGCCACTTTTCTCCTGCCAGTTAATGACAGTGACAGGAAGAGGTTTTCAGTAAAATATATGACTGCGACGCCTGGCCAATACCATCCAAGTGCCGGTTAGTGTGTTTGGGTGCTGGCAGGAGCGGGTCTGGCAGAGGCGGTGCCTGAACGTATTCTGTGATGTCATAGTGCAGCGGAGTGGCCAGGCCTCGTCTACGGGGACAGGAGCAAGGCAAGCCTAGAGCCGGACTGTTAACGCTGTTTGGACTGGAGTGGACGTGTTGTGTAGGTGAGGTATCAACTGTGCTGCTGCAAACTGCTGTCAGTGTCACTGAGTCAATTTCATGTCTGTGAGCCTGCCCGTTCTAGTTTCTTGCCCTCCCGAGTCCTGTTCCTGAGCTACTTACTATATTGAATATAATAAGAAATGTTTTCCTTAATATCTACTTAAACCACATTGCTGATTACATAATGTACTTGTTTGTTACTTAACCACCGAAAGACGGCTACAGCGCGGTCGGGTTACCCTGGGTGGACGTCCGTGGGACGTCCTCCCAGAATCCTGCTCTCACGCGCCCCATGGGGCGCGCACCCGAGAACTTGCGTGACCGCCGGGTCCAGAGGACCCGGCGCATCACGGATCACGGTAAACGGCCGCTGATCGCGGCCGTTTACCATGTGATCGCTCCGTCAAATGAAACAAACCGGCGTCATGACGCCGGTTCCTCCCTCCCCTCTGTGTACCGATCGGTACATTGAGAGGGGAGAGGGATCAGATGGCAGCACCGCTGTGGGCTGCATGTGCAGTGCTCACAGCGGTGCTCAGTGAAAAATACAGTCACATCCATCCATCCCTCCATGCTCAGCCATCCCTGCAATTATACCCTGCAATACCCCGCACTACCCTGCAATTTTTAACCAGTTGCCGCCCGCCGTTATATGACGTCCTTGACTTTGTGTGGGGATATCTGAATGATGCCTGCAGCTATAGGCATCATTCAGATATCAGCTTTTTCAGCCGGCGATTCCCTACACCATAAGAATGATCAGAACGGCTGTTCCACTGCTTGATCGTTCTTATAAGAGGCGAGAGGGGACGCCCCCCCTTCCCCTTCCCGCCACCCTCCAGTGCTTCTACCGACTCCGCTACGATCGAAGCCAGGATCGTTTTTTTATCTCAGGCTTTCCAGCCTAGAGGTGAGATGTGGGGTCTTATTGACCCCATATCTCACTGTAAAAAGAGGACCTGTCATGCCATATTACTATTACAAGGGATGTTTACATTCCTTGTAATAGGAATAAAAGTGATAAAAAAAAAAATCGTTTTTTTGGGAAAAACATGTCAAACTAAAATAAAGTAAAATGAACCAAAAAAAAAAAAAAAAAAAATTTTTTTAAAGCACCCCTGTCCGTGTGCTCGCATGCAGAAGCGAACGCATATGTAAGTCCCGCCCACATATGAAAATGGTGTTCAAACCACACATGTGAGGTATCACTGCGAACGTTGGAGCGAGAGCAATAATTTTGGCCCTGGACCTCCTCTGTAACTCAAAACATGTAACCAGTAAAAAATTTTAAAGCGTCAACTATGGAGATTTTTAAGTAGCGAAGTTTGGCACTATTCCACGAGCGTGTGCAATTTTGAAGGGTGACATGTTATGTATCTATTTACTCAGCATAACTTTATCTTTCACATTATGCAAAAACATTGGGCTAACTTTACTATTTTGTTTTTTTTTTTAAAGCACAAAACTTTTTTCCAAAAACAACGCGTTCAAAAAATTGCTGCGCAAATACCGTGCGAGAAAAAGTTGCAACAACCGCCATTGTATTCTCTAGAGTCTTTGCTAAAAAATATATATTTAATGTTTTGGGGTTCTATGTAATTTTCTAGCAAATAAATGATTATTTTTACATGTAGGAGAGAAATGTCAGAATTGGCCTGGGTGCTCTAGAACGCCTGGAGGTGCTCCCTGCATGTTGGGCCTCAATGTGGCCACACTGTAAAAGTCTCACACATGTGGTATTGCCGTACTCAGGAGGAATAGCAGAATGTGTTCTGGGGTGTAATTTGTGGTATGCATATGCTGTGTGTGAGAAATAACCTTCTAATATGACAATTTTGTGGAAAAAAAAAATCTTGATTTTGCAAAGAATTGTGGGAAAAATGACAATTTCAAAAAAACTCACCATGCATCTTTTCAAATACCTTGGAATGTCTTCTTTCCAAAAAGGGGTCATTTGGGGGGTAATTGTACTTTTCTGGCATGTTAGGGTCTCAAGAAATTAGATAGGCCGTCAGTACTTCAGGTGTGATCAATTTTCAGATATTGGCACCATAGCTTTTGGACTCTCTAACATTCGCAAAGACCAAATAATATACACCAAGTTGTAATTATTTTTACCAAAGATATGTAGCAGTATAAATTTTGGCCAAAATTTACGAAGAAAAATTACTAATTTGCTAAATTTTATAACAGAAACAAATAAAAATTCATTTTTTTACCACATTTTCAGTCTTTTTTCTTTTATAGCGCAAAAAATAAAAAAAGCTCTATTTGTGTGAAAAAAAGGACAAAAATTTCATATAGATACAGTGTTGTATGACTGAGTAATTGTCATTCAAAATGTGAGAGCACCGAAAGCTGAAAATTGGTCTGGTTAGGAAGGGGGTTTAAGTGCCCAGTGGTCAAGTGGTTAAATACTGAAATTTGCACTTAAAACTATAATTTTGTAACTTTTGAAAATGTCAGTAAAAACTTGGCTGTGCCAGTAAATTTTGGGTGCCATGTCAGTAAATTTGAATCTGGCAGGTTGGCAACACTGGTCGCACCTGCTGGTTACAAAGGCAAAACGACAATCTGCCTATGTACACAAGGCAGATTGCCGTTCTGTCAGAAGGGAAGGTATCCAAGGTATGCAAAGCAGGAATATGGATCTTTGCCTTCCCCACAGTGGGTAAGCACAGACTAGGCACACTGGTAATCCTTTGATCACCCCTGATGTTAACCCTGTACCCTGTTGTCGGCTGACATCACAGAGCTGGTCAAGGCTCAGGACAGACCACGACCATATGGTCAAGATTCGCCCCATGCCTGGACTGGCACTTGGCTCCCAACCCCTTCACAACCAAGCGTTCCAGTGAGTGCTGGAGGGGCAGAGCAGACAGCGATGAATGACAGTCACAAACTCTCTGCTAAGGGAGCTGTGAGAACTGAGTGTTCAGCGGTGTTCGGCGCTCAGTTCATAGCCATAGAGCCGGCGGGGGACCAATTCTACATCCACTTAGGCAAATATGATTCTAAAATAAAAACAAATTCCCATACGTCTCTTTTAAAAGCAGAATTAAACCCCCCCTATCTTACAGCCAAGGAAGGTGCTTCTGTTTGATCTGCAACTGCCATGGTGCTGCACGTGATCAGTTAAGACATAAGCCATTTGATGGCTTGACAGTTTGGTTGAGGACACAAGCAAAAAGGACAGCAACCCAGCATTCCAGGAATAGAACAGTTTTTTTAAAACTAACAAAATCAATGGGTTTAGTTCTGCTTTGGGCTTCAGCAAAACAGCAGCCTTTTCTTATCAAGTTTTTATGTGTAAAGTTCCACTTTAAAGCGGAGGTGCGCCCACTGCCGAAAAAATTAAAAGCCAGCAGCTACACATGCTGCAGCTGCTGGCTTTTAATAACAGGACACTTACCTGTCCTGGAGTCCAGCGATGTCGGCACCATAGCAGATGTTTTCATCAGCAGTCGTGTGCTGCTGCCGCCATTGCAGGTAAGGGAACCCGGCAGTGTAGCCTTGCGGCTTCACGCCGGGAACCCTACTGCTCATGCACGAGGCTCCGCTCCTCTCTCATACTGGTCATACTGGCCTGGCGACAGGGGAAGGAGGGAGCCTAGCGGTGATGTCAACGGCCGCGACTCCCAAAAGTGGGGTCCCCCCTCCCCCCCCCCAAAAAAATGTACCAAATGTGGCACCGGGGAGCGGAAGTTCTACTTTTGGGTCAAGCTCTGCTTTAAGTCACCATTCACACCTGTGTGTTTTGTTGCATGCATTTATATTTCTATGCTGAGTCAGTTACATGAGAGTATTATTTTTTGATTGGGGGGGTTCATTTTTGGCTTCACAGACTTCAATGGAAGTGGCTGTAAACTTGCCATACAAGTTATGCATCGGTTTGCACCTGAACAACTTTCTTCCCCAAAACAAAAACACCTGACAGTCCATACATGTACAAAAACACACGTCTGGGGGGGGGGGGGGGGTGAACACACAAAGAAGCTTCCTGAAAAAGCCTTAAATTTACACCTGAGCTAAGCCTAACCACCATTGTCCCCAAACAAGCTTTCCATTGGTCAACACAAAACACTCAAACCTAGAAAACCTCAAGCCAGAACAAAAACACACAAAAAAAAAAAAAAAAAACACCATTGGGGTGGATTTCCTTAGGCCTGGTTCACACCCATGCAGATTGCAGTTGATGCATTTTTTCCGGTGCATTTGACATTTTTCACACGCACCTCTGATGTGTTTTTTGGAGGGGTCGGTTGTCATGCAGTACAAATACATCAAAAATGCAAATGCCGCGTTTTGATACGTTTCCATTGAAGTCTATGGAACCGCTGCAGGAAAAGAAAGTCCCTGATCAACTCAAAAAAAACAAAAACGCATCCGTGGACAACGCAGAGATTTAACTATGACATATAAGAAAACATGATAAATGGACTGTAGAGTGTTCTTGCAAGACTGAAAAACGCATAGTTGCGAACCAGGCCTAAAAAATATAAAAATAGATGGAGCACTTTGCAAGTACAGTCACACTAATTTTCCCTAGTTTAGTGACTGTGGTGACGCTCCGCTGACTTCCATCATCCAATCACATGCAAGCAAAAATACTGTTTTTTTTCCCTTGTATCGGATTGGGTATTCATTACAAAGTGAAGCTTCACCACGTTCAATAAGCTCTGGGGAACTTCCAAGGTGCACAGACCCCTTTAGTAAATCCAGACTAAGTTTTATTGGATATTCTCTGTGCAGTAAGTTTTCTCCCTGACAGGAAGTGAGAATGAATCTACCCAGTGGGGTCACAGACACCTGAGAGAAGCTGAACTCTCTCCCACACTGATAGAGGACAATGCAGTCTCTGGTTGTAGGAGCTGTTGATAATAATGGGGGATATCTCGGTGTATAGTCTGGTTGATTAGCAGCTGGCTGTGATCTGAGAAAACACTTGTGAGGTGAGCACTACATTAGGGGCATGGTGTGTGTGCTGGGCCTCTGGAGGAAGAGGGATGGACACACACCGACTAGTGGCCGATGTGGAGACAAAGGCCTTAGGACACAGCTCTCCTCACCCCCACACACAGACAGGCACACAGACACGACCACCCTACACACAGACACGACCACTACACCAGCCTCCAATACGTCCTCCACCCCCTTCAATACACAGCTGCGGCGCCATTGTAGGAGCACGGCGGGCCCGCTCATAGGAAACCTTCGCAGTAAGCCCGCCAGATTACACACAAAGCACAGAACTCTATATTCCAGTCACGGAATCCTCCCCGCGTCCATTCCACATACCTTCGTGTGTTTTTGCAATCTTCGCCATGTTGTCCGCGGCCTGTACTACGACAAGGCTTTGCTGCTTCCGTTGGTAAATACCGAACTGACTGCGCCTGCGCCTCTTCTCCGTAGGGTCGTGGACTGTATGGCAATGCCCCGCCCTCTGTGCATGGTGGTCACGTGGTCCCCGCTGATCCACAAGGACTGGAAATTTGTGCACATGCGCTGTGTGGCCTCAATCTGTGTGAAAACATCTGTATATGCGTCAAGGTGTGCTGCACAGTGAAATACATACATAGCACAACAATGTATGAAGTTATGGTAAAATAAAAGGAAATTTGGTATTATTGAGTGTAGCAAGGTCTCTGGCCTGGTCCAGTCTGATGAGAACTTTCCAAGCCAAAGATAGCCGACATCCTTACATATGTAGTGCATACCTCCCAACTGTCCCTGATTTCGAGGGACTGTCCCTGATTTGGAGCAATGTCCCTCTGTCCCTCATTCCTCCTGATTTGTCCCTCATTTTGGTCTGATCTATATAGATGTATATAAAATGCACTTTTTATCTATCAAAAAGTGTTTTCCAGCGCTAAACCTTTCATCTGATTTCTAAATTGCTGCATTTGTAAATTCCAAAAGTCAATATAAAGGAATAGTAGTGGTAAAAAAGCATTTGTGGGTTTAACCAATCTTATTTTTTTGTACAATTCTCCTTTAAGGAGGTGTGGCAGAGGGCATGTCCTTTGCCTGCTTACTTTTGCTGATAGGTATCCCTCATTCCCATCTCAAAAAGTTGGGAGGTATGGTAGTGGGTTGTGAGGCATAGTGGGTGCAAAGATGGTGAAAGCCATTGGTTGCCAGGCACTTCTTGGATGTAAAAGAGGTTTTTATTTCTCTTAACAGTCCTTTTTGTATTTTTTGGGGAAAGAGGGTTAGGGCCAGGACACCCTTAAGTAGTTGTAGATTCAATTGGCAGACTCTGAGACTTCAATAGGAGGACAGCCGTGCAGGGAAAGGCCCCAGCAAGGCACTACATCTGCACATGCAGGAACGCTGTCTCCTATGGTAACAATCTTTAACCACTTGCCGACCGCCTAATGCAGATATACTGCGTCAGAATGGCACGGGCAGGCAAAATCACGTACCTGGTACGTGATTTGCCTCCCGCGGGCGGGGGGGAGCATAGGGCCCCCCTCCCCCCCGGTGCCCGAGGCGTTCGGCATCGTTAGGGGAGCGATCCATGCTGAGGGGGAGGCCACTCATTCGTGGCCACCCCCCGCCATCGCTCCCAACGAATGACAATCTTCCTCTGCCTCTGTAATGTAAACAGCGGCAGAGGAAGTGATGTCATCTCTCCTTGCGTCGGTCTTTTCGTTCCCGCGCCGAGGAGAAAAGACATCCAAAAACATTCAAATGCACCAACACTACACTAACAGTAGAACACTCTAGACATACATTTCACCCACCAGTCACCCCCCGATCACCCCCCGTTCACCCCCCTGCACCCCCCTGCACCCCCTGTCACAGTGACACCAATAGCATTTTTTTCTTTTTTCTGATTATTGCATTGGTGTAATTTGTGACAGTTATAAGTGGTAGGGCAGTTAGTGGTAGGCCCCTTAAGGTATAGGGTACCCCCCTAATCCCCCTAATAAAGTTTTAACCCCTTGAACACCCTCTGTCGCCAGTGTCACTAAGCGATCGTTTTTCTGATCGCTGTAATAGTGTCACAGGTGACGCTAGTTAGGGAGGTAAGTATTTAGGTTCACCGTCAGCGTTTTATAGCGTCAGGGACCCCCATATACTACCTAGTAAAGGTTTTAACCCCCTGATTGCCCCCTAGTTAACCCTTTCACCAGTGATCACCGTATAACTGTTACGGGTAATGCTGGTTAGTTAGTTTGTTTTTTTATAGTTTCAGGGCACCCGCCGTTTATTACCTAATAAAGGTTTAACCCCCTGATCGCCCGGCGGTGATATAAGTTAAGTTTTAGGTTCATATAGGGTCTGCGTCGCCCCAGGCAGCCTCAGGTTAGCGCCAGTACCGCTAACACCCACGCATGCAGCTTACACCTCCCTTAGTGGTATAGTATCTGAACGGATCAATATCTGATCCGATCAGATCTATACTAGTGTCACCAGCAGTTTAGGGTTCCCAAAAATGCAGTGTTAGTGGGATCAGCCCAGATACCTGCTAGCACCTGCGTTTTGCCCCTCCGCCCAGCCCAGCCCACCCAAGTGCAGTATCGATTGATCAAAACACTAAACACACATAACTGCAGCGTTCGCAGAATCAGGCCTGATCCCTGCGATCGCTAACAGTTTTTTTGGTAGCGTTTTGATACAGTCGCTAACAGTCAGGAGCTTTTTTACCTGTGAGTCTCCCTAGTGTACCACTAAAAAGGTACACTAGTGAAGAGGCCTACATGTTTCTGAGCATGACAGATAGTGAAGAGGAAGTCACTCGTTTGTCAGATTCAAGCTCAGAATACGATCCTGTAGAGGACAGCGGCTCCATGACAGATAGCTCTGACAACGGATTTGTGGTCCCTGCCAAGGTCAGGCGTACCAGACCCTGAACTTCTTCTGTTGATGTGCAAGAACCGCAGGTCCCTCGTATGGAGCAGAGCAGTACTAGCGCGGCTATTCCTTCTGGTGAACTGGCAAGCACCAGCGGCCTAGTACACCCTAGTCGTAGTCAATGCAGCACTGCAGTATCACGTGGTGACGTGGCGAGTCCCATAAGTGCAGTTCAAGCTGGTAAGGTGGCAAGCACAAGTGGTGTCCCGCTGCCACCAAGAAGATGAACACAGGCCCGTCGTGCCTATAGTGCCCTTCTTGCTGCATTCGCCAATCCTAATTGGGAACCCACCACTTCTGCAGCACCCGTACTTCCCCCATTCACTGGCCAACCCGGCATTCAGGTGGAAACAGTTGATTTTACGTCACTTGATTTTTATTCGCTGTTTTTCACCGAAGATCTCTATAGATCTATTGTGGACCAAAGCAATTTGTACGCTGGTCAACACATCGCCACTATTCCCCAGTCCTCCCTTGCCAGAGATTGGAGACCAATTACGGGTTTCCGAATTTAAGCTCTTTATGGGCCTTTCCCTCAACATGAGCATAACTAAAAAGAGTGAGTTGCGGTCATATTGGTCCACTGACCCAATTCACCATATGCCCTTGTTCTCTGCCTCAATGACCAGGGCACGATACGAGCAGATCTTGCAGTTCATGCACTTCAATGACAATGAACTCTGTCATCCTCGTGGAGACCCTGGATACGATCGGCTCTACAAAATTCGGCCCCTCGTAAACCACTTCAACCAACGTTTTGCAGACTTGTTTACTCCCCATCATGTTGTCTGCATTGATGAGTCCCTGATTAAGTTTTCTGGCCGCTTGTCATTCAAACAGTACCTTCCCAGCAAGCGTGCCAGATACGGGGTCAAGATGTATAAGCTCTATGACAGGGCCACAGGCTATACATGTAGTTTTATGGTTTACGAGGGAAAAGATAGCCACGTAGAGTCGACAAACTGCCCTGACTACATAGGAAGCGCTGGCAAGATTGTGTGGGACTTGGTTTCACCCTTATTCGGAAAGGGGTACCACTTATATGTGGACAATTATTACACGAGCATGCCACTTTTTAGTCACTTGTTTGATCAGCAGATTGGAACATGTGGCACCGTGCGACCTAATCGCCGGGGCTTTCCCCATCGGCTTGTAGATTCCCGTCTTAGGCTGGAGGAGAGAGCCTGCTTCAAGTGTAATAACTTGCTCGCTATGAAGTGGAGGGATAATAAGAAAGTTTTCGTTCTTACCTCCCTTCATACAGACATGACGGTCCAAATTACTACGGCGACTGGTGTTGTGAAGAAACCTCTCTGTGTCCATGAATAAAACCAAAATATGGGAGGGGTGGACCTCAACGACCAGTTGTTGGCGCCGTACCTAATTGTCCATAAGGCCAGACGCTGGTACAAGAAAGTGTCTGTTTATTTATTTCAATTGGCTTTGCTGAACGCTCATGTGCTATACAGAGCTTCAGGACGGACTGGATCCTTCCTTAAATTCCAGGAAGAGATCGTCAGAGCCCTTCTGTTTCCAGACGGTGCTCCACCTCACCCTCCCCAACCAAATGCAGTAAGCCAGCTGCATGAGAGGCATTTTCTTTATGTCCTCAGTACCCCTACCCAACGAGCCCCCCAAAAAAGAGAGACCCGAACCTGGAACCAGTTACAGTTACAAAAGTTACAGTTACAAAAAAAGTGTAAAAAAAAAAATATATATATAAAATAAAAAAAAGAAAAATACCGGTAGTTGTCATTTTATTGTTCTTTCTCTTTTCTCTCTCTATTGTTCTGCCCTATTTACTGTATTCTATTCTGCAATGTTTTATTGTTATTATGTTTTATCATGTTTGCTTTATAGGTATGCAATTTTTTTATACTTTTCTGTTTACTGTGTTTTATTGTTAACCATTATTTTGTTTTCAGGTACACCATTCAGCTGCAGAGCGGATTTATACAGCAACAGCGTTTGCTCCCACGATACATAAAGCCGTGACTCCAGTGCTGTCGGAGGTGATTTCACCACCACAGTTAAAAAAAACAGCATATATGCCGAAGCATGGGGGCAGCAGGGGCAGAGGAGCGATTTGCTTGTACCTTTTGCGGGTGGATGCTCCCATGCTTCAGCATATATATATTTTAGGCACAGGTTGCGTTAAAAAATGTTTTATTTTTTACTATGTTTTTTTTGTATTTGCTTTGCAGGTATGGTAAGTCTTACTGTAATGTTACTTTGTTTTATTGTTAACCATCATTTGCTTAGCAGGTACGCCATTCAGTTGCAGCGCGGATTTATTCATCTTGACAGCAACAGCGTTTGCTCCCACAATACATAAAGCCGTTACTCCAGCGCTGTATGAGGTGATTTCACCACCACAGTTAAAAAAAAAGAGCATATATGCCGAAGCATGGGGGCAGCAGGGGTGGTGGAGCGATTTGCTCCTACCTTTTGGGGCGGATGCCCCCATGCTTCGGCATATATAAACAGTGCATGTATGCCCATCATTAGAAGTGGGTGGATGAAGGGAGGTATTTTAATGGTGGGCATACCCACCGATCAATCTCTTTTTTTGGTTCAGCCCACAGGCTGCATGAAAAAAAGTTTACAATATATGCCCAACAAGGACCAGCAACGTACTGGTATGTTGCTGGACTTTGAATGGTTATACCAGAATGATGCCTGCAGGTTTAGGTATCATCTTGGTATCATTCTTTTCAGCCAGCGGTCGGCTTTCATGTAAAAGCAATCCTACCGGCTAATTAGCCTCTAGACTGCTTTTACAAGCAGTGGGAGGGAATGCCACCCCACCTTCTTCCATGTTTTTCTCAGGCTCTCCTGTCCCAACTTGGAACCTGAGAATGCAGCCGGGGATTTGGCCAGCTGACCATAGAGCTGATCAGAGACCAGAATGGCATCAAAAATCTCTATGGCTTAAGAAACCAGAAGCTACGAGCATTTTATGACTTAGATTTCGCTGGATGTAATTAGCCCCATTGGGAAATTGGGAAAGCATTTTATCACACCGATCTTGGTGTGGTCAGATGCTTTGAGGGCAGAGGAGAGATCTAGGGTCTGATAGACCCCAATTTTTTTCTGTCACTACCTATTGCTGTCATAGGGGATATTTACATTCCCTGAGATAACAATAAAAATGATTAAAAAAAAGGAAAGGGACAGTTTAAAAATAAGATAAAAAAGCAAAAAAATAATAAAGAAAAAAAAAAAGCACCCCTGTCCCCCCCTGCTCTCGCGCAAAGGCGAACGCAAGCGGTGGTCTGACGTCAAATGTAAACAGCAATTGCACCATGCATGTGAGGTATCACCGCGAAGGTCAGATCGAGGGCAGCAATTTTAGCAGTAGACCTCCTCTGTAAATCTAAAGTGGTATCCTGTAAAGGCTTTTAAAGGCTTTTAAAAATGTATTCAGTTTGTCGCCACCGCACGTTTGTGCGCAATTTTAAAGCATGTCGTGTTTGGTATCCATGTACTCAGCCTAAGATCATCTTTTTTATTTCATCAAACATTTGGGCAATATAGTGTGTTTTAGTGCATTAGAATTTAAACAAATTTGTTTTTTCCCCAAAAAATGCGTTTGAAAAATCGCTGCACAAATACTGTGTGGGAAAAAAAATGAAACACCCACCATTTTAATCTGTAGGGCATTTGCTTTAAAAAAATATATAATGTTTGGGGGTTCAAAGTAATTTTCTTGCAAAAAAAAATAATTTTTTCATGTAAACAAAAAGTGTCAGAAAGGGCTTTGTCTTCAAGTGGTTAGATGTGAGAGTGGGTGATGTGTGACATAAGCTTCTAAATGTTGTGCATACAATGCCAGGACAGTTCAAAACCCCCCAAATGACCCCATTTTGGAAAGTAGACACCCCAAGCTATTTGCTGAGAGGCATGTTGAGTCCATGGAATATTTTATATTGTGACACAAGTTGCGGGAAAAAGACAATTTTTTTTTTTTTTTTGCACAAAGTTGTCACTAAATGATATATTGATCAAACATGCCATGGGAATATGTGAAATTGCACCCCAAAATACATTCTGTTGCTCTTCCTGAGTACGGGGATACCACATGTGTGAGACTTATTGGGAGCCTAGCCGCGTACGGGACCCCGAAAACCAAGCACCGCCTTCAGGCTTTCTAAGGGTGTAAATTTTTGATTTCACTCTTCACTGCCTATCACAGTTTCTGAGGCCATGTAATGCCCAGGTGGCACAAAATCCCCCCAAATGACCCCATTTTGGAAAGTAGACGCCCCAAGCTTTTTGCTGAGAGGTATAGTAAGTATTTTGCAGACCTCACTTTTTGTCACAAAGTTTTGAAAATTGAAAAAGGAAAAAAAAAAAATGTTTTCTTGTCTTTCTTCATTTTCAAAAACAAATGAGAGCTGCAAAATACTCACCATGCCTCTCAGCAAATAGCTTGGGGTGTCTACTTTCCAAAATGGGGTCATTTGGGGGGGGGGGGGTTGTGCTATCTTGGCATTTTATGGCCTTCGAAACTGTGATAGGTAGTGAGGAGTGAAATCAAAAATTTACACCCTTAGAAAGCCTGAAGGCGGTGCTTGGTTTTCGGGGTCCCGTACGCGGCTAGGCTCCCAAAAAGTCCCACATATGTGGTATCCCCATACTCAGGAGAAGCAACAGAATGTATTTTGGGGTGCAATTCCACATATGCCCAAGGCCTGTGTGAGCAATATATCATTTAGTGACAACTTTGTGCAAAAAAAAAAAAAAAAGTTTGTCATTTTCCTGCAACTTTTGGCAAAATATAAAATATTCCATGGACTCAACATGCCTCTCAGCAAATAGCTTGGGGCATCTACTTTCCAAAATGGGGTCATTTGGTGGGGTTTTGTGCCATCTTGGCATTTTATGGCCTTCAAAACTGTGATAGGTAGTGAGGAGTGAAATCAAAAATTTACACCCTTAGAAATCCTGAAGGCAGTGCTTGGTTTTCGGGGCCCCGTACACAGATAGGCTCCCAAAAAGTCCCACACATGTGGTATCCCCATACTCAGGAGAAGCAGCTAAATTTATTTTGGGGTGCAATTTCACATATAACCATGGCATGTGTGAGCAATATATCATTTAGTGACAACTTTTTGTAAACATTTTTTTTTTTTATCATTATTCAATCACTTGGGACAAAAAAAATAATATTTAATGGGCTCAACATGCCTCTCAGCAATTTCCTTGGGGTGTCTACTTTCCAAAATGGGGTAATTTGGGGGGGGGGGGTTGTACTGCCCTGCCATTTTAGCACCTCAAGAAATGACATAGGCAGTCATAAACTAAAAGCTGTGTAAAATTCCAGAAAATGTACCCTAGTTTGTAGACACTATAACTTTTGCACAAACCAATAAATATACGCTTATTGACTTTTTTTTACCAAAGACATGTGGCCGAATACATTTTGGCCTAAATGTATGACTAAAATTTAGAGTATTTCAATTTTTTTTATAACAAAAAGTAGAAAATATCATTTTTTTCAAAATTTTCGGTCTTTTTCCATTTATTGCGCAAAAAATAAAAACCGCAGAGGTGATCAAATACCATCAAAATAAAGCTCTATTTGTTGGAAAAAAAGGACGCAAATTTTGTTTGGGTACAGCATTGCATGACCACGCAATTAGCAGTTAAAGCGACGCAGTGCCAAATTGTAGAAAGTGCTCTGGTCAGGAAGGGGGTAAATCCTTCAGGGGCTGAAGTGGTTAACAGTTCCTAACTCAAACGTAACCATTTTTTCAGCTCCACTACAACTGCCTCATGTAGTTCTTCAACACTGAGCTCCCGGTCTCTCACTAGACCCACCCCTCAAGCGTCACCCCCCTTCTTCACTGGGTCCCTAGCTTGGCACTCCAGATACTTCTCAGGCTTCACCCCTGCTAACCGGCGAGGTCCCTGGCTCGACAAGGCTGCTCTGCAAGCGTCTCCTCCGTGGGTTAGGTACCTGACTTGCTCACCACCTGAAGTTTCCCGATTCTTCACCGTGCCCTTTCGGTGAGAATATGGTTTCGGTATTTGCTTCAGTTACTCGCTGTGGTCCCTGGTAAAGGTGGTTGGTCCCTTTGTGGCGACAGCTTCCCTTCTATTTCCGACCACTGACAGGTTCTCTGGCCGGCAGAACAGTCACTTCTGGTTGGACTGCAAGCCGCAATCCCAACCCTGAGCTGTCCTCTTTACTTCTGGATGGGCCCTCACACAGCCTAGCAGCCAGATGCCCCCGGATTAGGCCCGATATCTGGCCTAGAAGCCTGGGGTGTATGACACACGTCCACCCAGACAGCTATGAAGTGGCACAGAACATAGATTACCTGACCTCACCCGAATATATAGGTTCTCCCAGCAGGCCAAGGGGTTCAAGAAAACCCCTGCCCATTGGCTGAGATACCCCGTATACTCATAACCTGACCTTGGGTTGCCCTTCTCATATCTAGTACCACCAAGTACCTGGCCACCTAGTGGTATAAGAGAAAAGTGCAACAGGGCTAAACTTAGGGAGAAATCAATAGATCTCTATCAATCAGCCAAGATAACTACTCTTGGCAAGTAAATTTGTGAGGAGCTCCCTGCCTAAGCTACAGGGTGCTTCATCCTCCCCCTGCCCAAAAAACTACGTTTCAGGGATTGCAGAAAAAGTAATTTTTCAGCCCTCAAGCCTGAGAGCGAATGTCCTGGCAAAAACTGGGATGGTTGGGGAAACAGGAAAGAGTTAACAGTATAACAGTAGAATAACATAGGTGTGGCGTGCCACATGAATAAATATTGATATCACATGAAAATAGTTAGTCACGTATTACATTCAAGTATCAAAAATAGTTATGTACATTTTGAAAGGAAGTAAGCAATTGTCAGGGACGTGCCGGTGCCCGTCAGGCGAATATGCGTGTGCGCACGCAGGGCCTGTCCAGGGCGTTACAGTTGAATTTCCCCACAGGGGGGGCGCCGGTGCGCTCCGGCGCGCTCCCGCGCGTCCGCGCATCCGTGCGCGCTAGCGCTGTTTGGCGCCAAGGGCTCTTTAAAAGAATGTCAGTTGCACCCATGAGGTGCTGTTCGTCTGCAGCTCTGCACCTGTGTTCCTGAATCTGCCTGCTATTGTTATTCCTGTTATTGACCCGGCTAAGTCTGACCTTCCTGCTATCTCCAATCCAACCCGGCTTGCCTGACTTTGCTTAACCTCTTGTGACCCGTTGACGAACACCTGCCTGCCTGCATGACTACTCTGTGATTATCCTTCTGCCAATACCTGCCTGATCTCCTGCCAAACGGACTGCCTGACTCTGCTTTTGCCTGTGTCCTGTGACGCTGCTTTCCAGCCTGCTTATCCAGCTCTAGGTTCTGCTGCTGCTTCACCTCCCACCTGCCTGCTTACTGATCCGCTTCAGCCTGCCAGCATCTGCAGCTCAGCCATTCCGGAAGGACTTCTTCTCAACTCCTGTGCCGGCCTCTGCAAGAACCTTCACCAGGCACTCCTACCCACTGTGCTCAAGAGACCACTGTTCCCACTCCAGTGGCTCCTGAACCAGCGCTGTAAGAGAGGTCTTCTTCTATCAGTCGGGCTCAACTACCAGGTACCTAACAGTACGAACAGCCATGACTGAGCCTGCAGGAGAGACCTCTCCCATTAAGGAGATCTGCACGCACTTAGCGGCGATCACCCAGGCCGTGAAGACTTTGCAAGATAGCTATACCAGACTGGAGGGACAAGTCCTGAACCTCACTGGTCCTGGAGGTGTGGCTTCTGCCTCAGCGGCTGCCCCAACACAGACTGTTTCATCTCCCTCTGTGGTAATGCTTCCACCTGAGCCGAGGGTCCCCGTCCCAGAAAGGTTTTCTGGGGACCGAACCAAGTTCCAGGCCTTCCGCAGCGCGTGTCAACTTTACTTTGCCCTGCAGCCACTGACTTTTTCTCTAGAGGCTACTAAGGTGGGATTTGTTATATCCCTCCTACAAGGAAAACCCCAGACTTGGGCCCACCGCTTGCTTGAAACTGACTCTGTACAGATCCAGTCCTTGCCTTCTTTCTTCGAAGCCATGGCCCAGCTGTACGAGGATCCTCAGCGGACTGCCACAGCTGAGTCAGCTCTGTTCGCGCTCCAGCAAGGCCACAGACCGGCTGAGGACTATGTCACGGACTTCAATGGAACTCAATGGAACAATGCAGCCTTACGCCATCAATTCCGCATGGGTTTGTCCGAGGGCCTGAAGGATGAACTTGCTCGGGTTGGTATGCCTGATACCCTTGAGGAGCTTATCGCCCTAATGATCCAGATTGACCGACGCCTCCGTGAACGCCGGTCTGAACGTTCTTCCCAGCAAGCACGCCCAATGTGGATGACACCAAGAGTTCCGGCTCCTGTTTCCCGTTACTTACCTCCCTCCTGCTCAAACTCGGCCACTCCAACACCTGATGCTCCTGAACCCATGCAGCTAGGACTAATGCGTTCCACTCTGACTCCAGAAGAACGGGCACAATACAAGTCAATGCCATTATTGACTCCGGGGCATGTAGCTGTTTTATAGACTCTGTCTTTGCCACTCAACAAAATCTTCCCCTGAAAGACAAGACACATAAACTTTCAGTTTTCCTGGCCGATGGTTCTTACATAAAATCTGGACAAGTCTCTCAAGAAACCCTTCCTCTGCCTGTTATCAGTTCATCCCAGCATAAAGAAATCCTAACCCTGGACGTGATCTCCTCTCCGCTGTTCCCAATCATTTTGGGCATGCCCTGGCTCCAGGCCCATAACCCCCACGTCAATTGGACCACCGGTGAAGTCAAGTTCTTGTCACCTTACTGTCAAAGACATTGCTTACATGAACCCTCCAGATCTGCTGCCACCTTACTTTGTATGGACATTGATCAGGATCTACTCCAAACCATACCAGAGGCCTACCGGGAGTTTGCGGATGTGTTTAGTAAAAAGGGAGCAGACTCCCTGCCACCCCATCGTCCTTATGACTGCCCATTTGAGCTGCTCCTTGGGGCCGAGATTCCTTTCGGGCGCATCTTCCCGTTATCTGAAAAAGAGCAAGAAGCACTTAAGCTGTACATCAACGAGAATCTCGAAAAAGGATTTATTCGATCTTCTACCTCCCCAGCTGATGCTGGAATATTTTTCGTCTCTAAGAAAGATCAGACTCTTCGCCCATGTGTGGACTATCGGGAGCTAAACAAAGTAACGGTTAAGAACCGCTACCCATTGCCCCTGATACCTGAACTGTTCCAGAAGTTGAGATCAGCCATCATCTTTACCAAACTGGATCTAAGAGGAGCCTACAATCTGGTCCGCATTCGGGCCGGAGATGAATGAAAGACGGCTTTCCGGACCCGTTTTGGGCACTATGAGTATTTAGTCATGCCCTTTGGCCTATGTAATGCTCCTGCCACATTCCAGCATCTGATCAATGATGTATTCGGAGACTTCCTGGACATATTTGTAATCGTTTATTTGGATGACATTTTGATTTTCTCTAGGTCACTTAGTCAACACCGGGAGCATGTTCGCAGAGTCTTGGGTCGCCTTCGTTTGCACGGACTGTACGCTAAAGCAGAGGAATGCGAATTCAAACAAGAGGTTTTTGGGGTTAGTGATCTCCCCAACTGGTATCAAAATAGACCCTCAGAAGGTGTCCGCTGTGCTTGACTGGCCAGTTCCCCTGGATAAGAAGGGCGTGCAGCGCTTCATAGGGTTCGCAAATTTCTACAGAAAATTCATTAAGGGGTTCTCCGCCATCATCTCACCTATCACGCAACTAACCAAGCAGAACTGTCGCTTTCACTGGAGCCCGGAGGCTCAGGACGCCTTTGAAGAATTGAAGAGGCGCTTCCCTTCAGCTCCGATTCTCAGTCATCCTGACCCATCTTTACCTTTTATCCTGGAGGTTGTTGCTTCCGAAGTGGCCGTGGGAGCAGTCATCTCTCAACAGCAGGGCAACAAAGACCTTATGCATGCCGTGGGATTTGTCTCTCGAAAACTCTCACCGGCTGAACGGAATTATGACGTGGGTGATCGAGAACTACTCGCTATCAAAACAACATTGGAGGAGTGGAGGTATCTGTTAGAGGGCGCAGTCCATCCGGTACTAATATATAGCGATCACAAAAATTTAGAGTATTTAAGATCTGCCAAACGACTGAAACCTCGACAAGCCCGTTGGGCTTTATTCTTTACACGTTTTTGTTTCCATATTACATACCGGCCAGGAACTAAGAATGTTAAACCAGATGCGCTATCGCGCATGTTCGATAACCCTAAAGACTTTTCTGTACCTGACACTATTCTGCCTGCAAACAACTTTTTACTTCTTCAGACGGACGCAGGGCCTGTCCAGGGCGTTACAGTTGAATTCCCCCACTGGGGGGGGCGATGGCGCGCTCCCGCGCGCGCCTGTGCACGCTGGCGCTGTTTGGCGTCAAGGGCTCTTTAAAAGAATGTCAGTTGCACCCATGAGGTGCTGTTTGTCTGCAGCTCTGCACCTGTGTTCCTGAATCTGCCTGCTATTGTTATTCCTGTTATTGACCCGGCTACGTCTGACCTTCCTGCTATCTCCAATCCGACCCGGCTTGCCTGACTTTGCTTAA
Organism: Lithobates septentrionalis; assembly: GCA_037952835.1. Lineage (NCBI taxonomy): Eukaryota > Metazoa > Chordata > Amphibia > Anura > Ranidae > Lithobates > Lithobates septentrionalis. The sequence goes on along the minus strand of JBBDGP010002060.1, from coordinate 704,677 downwards.
CCTCTTGTGACCAGTTGCCGAACACCTGCCTGCCTGCCTGACTACTCTGTGATTATCCTTCTGCCAATACCTGCCTGATCTCCTGCCAAACGGACTGCCTGACTCTGCTTTTGCCTGTGTCCTGTGATGCTGCTTTCCAGCCTGCTTATCCAACTCTAGGTTCTGCTGCTGCTTCACCTCCCACCTGCCTGCTTTACTGATCCGCTTCAGCCTGCCAGCATCTGCAACTCAGCCATTCCGGAAGGACTTCTTCTCAACTCCTGTACCGGCCTCTGCAAAAACCTTCACCAGGCACTCCTACCCACTGTGCTCAAGAGACCACTGTTCCCACTCCAGTGGCTCCTGAACCAGCGCTGTAAGAGAGGTCTTCTTCTACCAGTCGGGCTCAACTACCAGGTACCTAACAGCAATAATGCTATCACCTAACTATCTATCTGATATATACAGTCGTAACAAATATATAGAGGGTTAGTGTTGTTATCCGGCTAGACCCCTGTCTCTCCTTAGCCAAGGAAGACACACAGCAACTCCTGAAAGAGAGAAAACGGAAAATTGTATACTCACCTTTCCGTAATTTTCCTTTCCTGATGTATCTTCATGGCAGCACACACTGGGTTGTGACTCCGCCTCCACAACCTGACAGGATTGGATAGCTATCAAAATTGAAGAGAGACCCCCCCTCTATTCTCTGTATCTGTCATCTAAGAATGGGTGGGTTTCTGTGTGCTGACATAAAGATGCGTCAGGAAAGGAAAATTATGGAAAGGTGAGTATACAATTTTCCGTTTTCCTGACGCCTTCATGGCAGCACACACTGGGAAATAACTTGCCAGTCGGGTGGGTGCAAAAAATAATGTTTATTTCTTATGATGCTGTAGAATTGGCTCTAACAATGGTTCTGCCAAAGTCTACCATTGTTAGTTGGGCAGAGTCTATCTTATAGTGAGAAATTAATGTATGTCTAGACGACCAGGTCACTGCTTTACAGATCGTCTCTCTGGTTTAACATTTAAAAACAAGTTGGTGGAAATATGTATCCCAGCTTGAAATTCCACGGATGGATCAGGCAGTCTATTCCCTCGGCCAATGGGAAGGTTGCTCTCGACAGAAATCTCCGACATTTGGTGTCAGAGAGTCCCCTTGGGCATGCGCGCTGTTGGTGGGCATCGCGGCGCGTCGGCGCGCGTCGGCAGGCGCGCGCGCCCGGTGTTTGGCGCCAACCTGCCTATTTAAGCCATCTGCACAGGGGGCTCGGTGCTGTCCGATCTTCAGCTTCCTGTGTTCCTGCTTCCTGTTTCCTGTTTCCTGTTTGATTCCAATCTCCTGACCACCGGCCTGTCTCTGTTCCTCCTTGTTTGCTGCCTGCCACTGATCCCGGACCGTCCTGACTACGAATCTGCCTGCTCCTCTGTACTGCGTTGCCCGCCTGCTACCGACCTCTGCCTGTGACCGACCAACCCGCTCCACTCCTGCTCTGCACCCACTGCCTGCGCTCCAGTTGACTGGTGATCTCCATAACCATCTTAACCGGGATCTTCCTGCAGCTACCCGCCAGGCTCTCATACCACTCTGTGCTCCCGTGCCTCCTGTCCATACTACCAGGGGCCGGTAACCAGATACGTAAGGGAGGCCTCCCCCTGCTACATCGGGCTCACCTGTCTGCTACGCACAAGTCTGACAGTATCGGACAGCCATGTCCGAGCCCGAGCAGGGAACCTCCCCCATGGAGGAACTGTGTAGACACCTGGCGGGTCTCACGCAAGCTGTGAAGAGCCTCCAGGAAGGCTACACAAGACTGGAAGAACAAGTTCAGGTCCTGTCAGTTCCAACCCATCCACAAGCTGCTTCATCGGCCGGAGCACCCTCAGTAGTTATGCTACCTCCAGAGCCTAAGGTACCCGTACCAGAAAGATTTGCGGGGGACCGCAGTAAATTTCGTGCCTTCCGCAATGCCTGCGAGCTTTACTTCGCCCTGCAACCTCGCACTTTTTCCTTGGAGGCGACCAAGGTGGGCTTTGTGATCTCCCTCCTGTCTGGTGAACCACAGACCTGGGCTCACCGCCTCCTGGAACGGAAGTCTGGAGCACTGGACAACCTTGATGCCTTTTTCACCGTCATGTCCCAGTTGTATGAGGATCCTCAGGTAACAGCGACTGCCGAAGCCGCCCTACACGCCCTTCAACAGGGGCGTAGAGCCGCAGAGGACTATGTGGTGGAATTTAGGCGATGGAGTTCCGACACTAGTTGGAATGATGCGGCTTTACGTTATCAATTCCGCATGGGGTTGTCTGATCCCTTGAAGGATGAGTTAGCACGGGTCGGTGTACCCCAAACCTTGGATGAACTCATCAATCTGGCTATTCAGATCGACCGACGCCTCAGAGAGCGTCGCTCCGAGAGGTCTACCAGCCAATTCCGCCCTACCTGGATGCTACCCAAGGTTCCAAGCTCTCCCAGCCAGTCCTTCCCGGCACCGGCCACATCAGTTCCTGACACCTCTGAACCAATGCAACTCGGGCTATTCCGCCCTTCTCTCGATCCAGAAGAACGCCAACGCCGAAGAGTTAACAATCTCTGCATGTACTGTGGGGAGCCGGGACACTTCGTGAGGTCTTGCCCAAATAAGACACGTAAGTCGCTTAAGTCGCTGTCCATCTCTTCAATTTGTGCACCTGCTTTCTCTAAACCTGTTAATCATCTTGCTCTGTCTATCACCCTACAGCTTCCAGGAAAGATTATTCCAGCTACAGTCATCATTGATTCAGGAGCCTGCAGCTGCTTTATTGACCTGACCTTCGTTGCCAACCATCACATTCCTCTTCAGCCCAAAGTCCGGGGACTCTCGGTACATCTCGCAGATGGCTCCTCTCTTCGCTCCGGCCCTGTCACGCAGGAAACCATTCCTTTGTTGGCCACCATGGGCCCTAACCATCAAGAACTTCTGCGCCTGGATGCCATCTCCTCTCCCCTTTTTCCCATCATATTGGGGATGCCATGGTTACAGGCCCATAACCCCAGCATTGACTGGTCCAGTGGAGAAGTCAAGTTCTTGTCTCATTACTGCCGACAACACTGCTTACATACAAATTCTGCTGAGTCTACCCAATTACTCTGTTTAGACACCGAATCCGAGCTTCAACAGGTGGTCCCTGCACCCTATTGGGACTTTCTGGACGTCTTTAGCAAAAAAGGAGCAGAGGCCTTACCGCCTCATAGGCCTTACGATTGCCCAATCGAGCTATTACCTGGAGCAGAAGTTCCCTTTGGAAGGATTTTCCCACTGACAGAGCAGGAGCTGGATACTCTAAAAATATATATCGACGAGAACCTGAAGAAAGGGTTTATCCGCCCATCTACCTCTCCGGCCGGGGCTGGCATATTCTTTGTGGAGAAAAAGGACCATTCCTTGCGTCCTTGTATCGACTATCGGGAATTGAACAAAGTAACAATCAAGAACCGCTACCCGCTACCCTTAGTGCCCGAACTCTTCCAGAGATTAGGATCCGCAGTAATCTTTACCAAGCTAGATCTCCGTGGTGCCTACAACCTGATCCGCATTCGAGAAGGAGATGAGTGGAAGACAGCCTTTCGCACCAGATTTGGACATTACGAATACCTTGTCATGCCCTTCGGTCTGTGCAACGCACCTGCTACGTTCCAACATTTTGTCAACGACATCTTCCGTGACTTCCTGGATCTTTATGTTATTGTCTACCTAGATGATATCCTGATCTTTTCCTCCTCAGTCTCAGATCATCGCAGGCATGTCGGAAATGTGTTAGCCCGTCTCAGGCAGCATGGACTTTATGCTAAACCAGAAAAATGCCAATTCGAACTTCAAAGCATCCAGTTTTTAGGCCTAATCATTTCTGTTGATGGTATAAAAATGGATCCGCAGAAAGTATCTGCCATTCTGGAGTGGCCCGCTCCCTCCGATAAAAAAGGGGTTCAAAGGTTCATCGGCTTCTCGAACTTCTACAGGAAGTTCATTAGGGGCTTCTCTACAATAATTGCCCCCATCACCGAAATAACCAGACAAGGGAATCGATTCCAGTGGTCCCTTGAGGCACAATCTGCCTTCGAAAAACTCAAGGAGCTGTTCACCTCCGCCTCAATTTTAAAACACCCGGATCCTGCTCTACCATTCGTCCTTGAAGTGGACGCTTCGGAGGTCGCAGTCGGAGCTGTTCTGTCCCAACGGCAAGGCCCAAAGGCCCTTCTCTACCCAGTGGCCTTTTTCTCCCGCAAACTCTCTTCAGCGGAGAGAAATTATGATGTTGGCGATCGGGAGCTTCTGGCCATTAAATCCGCTTTGGAGGAGTGGCGTTATCTACTGGAGGGTGCAGCACACCCTATCCTGGTCTATACGGACCACAAAAATCTGGAGTATCTCCGAACAGCCAAAAGACTGAAACCCCGACAAGCAAGATGGGCTCTATTCTTCTCCAGATTTCAGTTTCATATAACGTATAGACCTGGTTCCAAGAATACCAAGCCGGATGCTCTTTCTCGTATGTTCCCTGATTCTGGTAAACCTGAGCATCCGGACACCATTCTTTCATCCGGAAATTTTCTTTTGCTTCAAGTGGATCTATTATCCCGCATAAAACAAGCTTCTTTTAATTGGACCCCAAGTTCCGGAGAGCTGGTGAGGGCCCAGGATGGTCTTTTTTGGCACAAGGGTAAAATCGTAGTCCCTGAAGATTTGAGGGTGGCAGTGCTGGAGCTCTGCCATGATCATAAGATGGCTGGACATTTCGGTGTGCTGAAGACAACGGAGTTAGTGCAGCGCACATTTTGGTGGCCTTTGTTAGTGAACGACTGCAAGAGCTATGTAGAATCTTGTACCACCTGTGCCCGGAACAAGAATAGCCGGACTAGAGCCTGGGGTCTGTTAAAGCCATTACCTGTCCCGGAAAGACCGTGGAAGATGATATCAATGGATTTCATTGTAGAGCTTCCCCAGTCAGAGGGTTTCTCTACCATCTTTGTCGTCGTAGACAGGTTAACCAAGATGGCTCACTTCCTGCCGATGAAGGGCACACCCTCGGCCATGGAGACAGCAAAGGTCTTCATTAAAGAGATTGTCAGGTTGCACGGAGTCCCATCGAACATCATATCTGATCGTGGTGTTCAGTTCACCTCACGGTTCTGGAAGGCTCTCTGTAATTCCCTGGAAATCGAGCTGGCACTCTCCTCCGCTTATCATCCCCAGACTAATGGGCAGACGGAGAGAACTAATCAAACTTTGGAGCAATACCTCCGCTGTTTCTCATCTTTCTCTCAGGACAACTGGGTCTCTCTGCTGCCAATCGCTGAGTTCTCCTATAACAACTCTCTACATTCGGCCATTAAGCAAACACCGTTTTTTGCCAATTACGGATTCCACCCGTCCTTTCTGCCCAGGTCCTTACCTGAATGTGCGATCCCTGCGGTCTCTGAGACCATGGACTTCTTTCTTTGTAACAACAAACTCTTGCAGGACACCATGGCTAAGACCCAAGAGTATAATAAAAAGATGTTTGACAGGAAGAGGCGGGGAGAGCTCATCCTGGAACCTGGCAACCAGGTTTGGTTATCCACGACCAATATAAGAATGGCCTGTCCTTCAAGGAAATTGGGCCCCAAATTCTTGGGTCCATTTACAGTCAAGAAGAGGATTAACAATGTGGCCTACGAACTCAATCTACCTAGTACCCTGAAGATTCATCCGGTCTTTCACGTTTCATTGTTGAGACCTGTTGTACCCAACACTTTTGCTGGTCGAAGTACTGACCCACCAGAACCCATAATGGTCGATAGCAAGGAAGAATTCGAGGTGGAAGCTATTCTGGATTGCAGGAAAAGACGCAACCAGTTGCAGTATTTGATCAAATGGAAGGGGTACGGACCAGAGGATAACTCCTGGGAGCCAGAGGGCAACTTACATGCCGAAGAGCTTCTGAGGTCTTTTAGGAATACCCACGCTTCCAAATTGGCACAGTTGGACATCCGGAGGCTGCCCTTGAGGGGGGGGCACTGTCAGAGAGTCCCCTTGGGCATGCGCGCTGTTGGTGGGCATCGCGGCGCGTCGGCGCGCGTCGGCAGGCGCGCGCGCCCGGTGTTTGGCGCCAACCTGCCTATTTAAGCCATCTGCACAGGGGGCTCGGTGCTGTCCGATCTTCAGCTTCCTGTGTTCCTGCTTCCTGTTTCCTGTTTCCTGTTTGATTCCAATCTCCTGACCACCGGCCTGTCTCTGTTCCTCCTTGTTTGCTGCCTGCCACTGATCCCGGACCGTCCTGACTACGAATCTGCCTGCTCCTCTGTACTGCGTTGCCCGCCTGCTACCGACCTCTGCCTGTGACCGACCAACCCGCTCCACTCCTGCTCTGCACCCACTGCCTGCGCTCCAGTTGACTGGTGATCTCCATAACCATCTTAACCGGGATCTTCCTGCAGCTACCATCCAGGCTCTCATACCACTCTGTGCTCCCGTGCCTCCTGTCCATACTACCAGGGGCCGGTAACCAGATACGTAAGGGAGGCCTCCCCCTGCTACATCGGGCTCACCTGTCTGCTACGCACAAGTCTGACATTTGGTGTTCACAGGTGTAGCCGCCAAGTCGATCTCCAGTATTCCCCAAGTCTCTGTAAGAAGAGAAAAGTCCTGATGGCTCAACGACCACTTGTTGTTCTCTGAAGTTCTCTTGAAGTTCTCTAGAAGTTCTCTGCTTAGGTAGTCGGCCAACATGTTTTGTGCTGCTGGAACCTACACTGCCCTTAGGTCTGCCAGATGTACTTGCGTCCAGTCCAAGATGGGACGAACTAGCTCCATTATTCTCCGACTCCTGGTACCTCCTTGCCTCTGGATATATGCCACTGCAACTCTGTTGTCCATCTGAATCAGAAAGCTCTTCCCCCTCAGGTATGGAGCAAAAGCCATAAACAGGGGCGGGCTGGGCCGGGGGGCAGGGTGGAAATTTTCCCCCAGGCCGCCTAACTTATATTTAAAAACGGCCGCATTCATGGCTGCTGACATTTTTTATTTTTATGCAGGTGGTTGACCATGGCAGCCGCCGATTGGCTGTGTTCCTCCGGCACTGCATTCCGGGAGTTGTAGTCCGGACCGCGCTCAAGTTCCAGGTGGCGATGGGTGCAGAGAACTAAGCAGCGGTGCGCAGCACCCGGAAACTACAACTCCCAGAGACGGAGTCTTCCGAGGTAGGCAGAGGTGGGGCGTGAGTCACTGGCTCGGGCTGGGCATTGGATGGCTGCAAGCAGGGTCGGTACAAGGAATGGGAGGAGCGCCAGGTTGTGAGCAGGAAATTCTGTCAACAAAATCTAATTGTAACGCTTGTATACCCCGGTTTCCTGCCAAAAACAAAGATTTTGTACCCCTGCTCATTGCTCTGTGGCAGCAGATACACCCCTTTCCAGGGAGCTGGTACAGTGCCAGCCGCAGTACACCATGTGGGCGGGGCAGTAAGAACCTCACACTGCAGCATCGATTATTGGGTCCCGCCCAGCAGCACACAGCAGAGACCTCCTCCTGGGCAGAGTGAAGATGTGTACAGCACGGATGGGAGGCTGGATCCTCTGCTACTGTAAGTCTCCACTGCCCTGCATACTGTAATGTGAGCCTGCTCTGTACTTTTCAGTGCAGGTTTATTGAAAGTGAAAGTAAAATTCTTGAATAGGTTAGGAATTAGTGTGACACTTCAGGTGCTACATAGATGTAATCCACATACACATTATATCTTCTAAAAATAATGATTTTTAATAAGATATAATGTGTATGTGGATTACATCTATGTAGCACCTGAAGTGTCACACTAATTCCTAACCTATTCAAGAATATAAGAATACACAGCAAAGGATGTGATGATATCCCAGCTCAACTCCAAAAAAGTACAGAAATCCACTCTTGCTGTGTGGGGGAGGGGGAGAAGGGGGTATAGTCTTTTTTTTCTTACCTGATTCTATGCTCCAGCCAGCTCCAGTGTTCTCCTCCCTAGACATCATCATCAGGATTAACCCCGTATGGTATGAAGTGGAGGTTGGAGTGTGACCAATGTCATTCCCAACATCCACAGGAGCTGCAGGGGACAGAACTGCAGAGAGCCCGCTGAAGCAAGGGATAAGGTAAAGTTGGGTAAACACAGATCAGAATTCATCGGTTTCAGCAGGGGCTGAATTTTGATCTGTGTGTAGCCCTCTCTGTTAGGCAGGAACCCATTGTTATGTCATCTTCTGCTGGAAATCATTGCTCAATTAGCTGCTTGCAGCCAAACAGCACCAGTGTATTCTGACAGGGGACAGTCCCTACTGTCAGAATACAATGTCCCAGTGAGGGGAGATTCCCACATCCACCCACTTGTGTGGAGGGAGGAATCTGTCAGCCACTTGCTTGAGCCTCATCTTGATCTAGCAATGTGCACAAGAGCAGTTGCTCTCTTGTGGACTGTTTGTTTGCACTGTACATTTGATTTGCAGCACTGGAAGTTTGGTAGTAACTCAGTAACTCCAATGGGCTGTGGGTCCTGCTGGGAGCTGCCCTGTGGGTCGGTGGTTCTGTGGGCCACTTGACTGGACTTGCCCCCCAGGCCTAAGGCTGCCAGCCCTCCCCTGGCCATAAGTGCCTGAAAGGCTGTTCTGAGTTCCAGTATATTCAAAACCATACCGTGAGCTCGAAACTGCCACTGACCTTAGGCTGCCTGGTCTTGGTAATGAGCTCCCCATCCCTTCTGACTGGCATCCGATGTGACTACTTCCGGCTGTGGAGGGACTATAGGTCTGTGCCTCCTGAGGTTGCTCAAATGTGTTCACCACTATATTGATTGTTTCACACATCTGTGGTTGTAAATTGTCATTCCACTGCCTCAGAAAGGAGTTTTGCAACACTCTTGTGTACCACTGGGGCCACTGAATCATGAGCAGAGTTGCAGACATGGATCCGAGGACGCTCATACAAACTCTGGCCGTTAAATGTGTTGCTGAGATAAGTCTCTGCATTTTTTGAATTAAAGGCATAACTTTTACCTGAGGAAGCTGTACCTTGTTTAGGTTGGTGTCCAATTCTGCCCCTAGGAATACCATATTCTGTGTAGGCTGTAGCTTGCTCTTTTGCCAGTTGACTAACTAACGGAATATTTGCAGGGTTGTCAGCAAAATCTCCCAGTGCTGGATCAAGATCTGGCGACTTTCTGCTAGAAGCAGTATGTCATCCAGATAATGGTGTATTCTTAGTCCTTTCTCCCTGAGATATGCAATGATGGGTAAAAGAACTTTGGTAAAAGTCCTGGGAGCCGACGAGATGCCGAATGGTAGGCACTGGGACTGGAAGTGATGGTGGTTAATTGTAAAACTGAGGAATTTTTGAAAAGCAGGATGTATTGGAATGTGTAGATAAGCGTCCGACAAATCTAAGGACAGCATCCAGTCTTTTAGATTCACTGCTAACAGTATGGACTGGAGGCTTTCCATCTTGAAGGTCTCTATCTTGAAACTTCTGTTGAGTTTCTCCAGAAGTCCAGAACTGGTCGCAAATCCCCTGTTTTCTTTTCTACAAGAAATAAGGGGGAATAGAATCCTCTTCCCTTTTGACATAACGGAACCTCCAAGATAGCTCTCTTTTGTTTTAACTCTGTTATATATTTTAGTAGAATCTTTCTTTTATCCTGAGAAGTCTGGAGTCTGGTTGGATGAAAGTGGTTTTTGTGAATTCTGCTTAAGAACCTCCATCTGTGACCGAATTTGATCGTGGAAAAGGTCCAGGAGTCTTTGATGTGATCCGTCCATATTTGCACAAAATGTTTTGAGTCTGGTGCCCACCTTTAGGGGATGTTATAATCAAGCTTTCAAACTGAATGTAGATCTCATGAGTATAATCTGAGGTATATAATACAAAGTGCAAATATAGTGAGTGCAAGTGATCAAGGATGTACCACTACAGGTAATAAATCAATAGTATAAATGCAAAATGGTGTAGGATGGGCATATATTTTCCTCTTATCCTCTGTGCAATATTAACACATGATTGTGGGACAGGGTGTGCAGTCTTCTTCCTTGCTGATCAACTGTGAATCCGAAACTCGACTCACCACAGGAATGTGATAGGCATGGATCAGGTTCCAAGGACGGAGTGCTCAATCCTCTCCTCTATTGATCAATAGGCAATTCAAAAGCACCAAGCATCTGCCACGATCCTCCAGCTAATGATGGTAGTTTCAAGGTATAGAAAAAAGAGAACACCTCCACATAGTGTAAATCCAAAGACGTTCAAATTTATTGAAATAAAAAAAGGTCCAACGTTCAAACAGATGAGGACTTGTATACAAATAGTTCAATTGAACGGGTGAAAATGCGCAGTAAAATGTGGTTTGGCAAGCGTAATAACCCTACGCGTTTCGTCTGAAAAGACTTTGGCTGGGGGGTACGCTTGCCGGCCACAACTGCGCTTATATAGACAGATATCAATTATTACATTATACACCTGTGTGGCCGTCATGAAACTTCAGCGTGCCTTCCATGCATTAACTTCCGGTTATGGTTGACGTGCGATCCAGGCGTCATCACATCACGCCATAAACATAGGGAGAGGAGAAATATTAATGCGGAGAAGCATACAGGTAAACCAAACCTCTGTTTGGACATCCAATCTCCGTCGAAAGTGTCCGACACGTGACGGCAACGTCACACGTACCGAGCGAAGAGGACTGGTGCCATCAACATGTCCAGTAACCAGAGCAACGCCTCCAACAGAAGCAACACCAAGGACGTAGAGGCACAAGAAGCAGGAAATGGGCGGAATTGGAAACAGCCAACAAGGCAACCAATGAGGCGCAATGCGCTCCAGGGCTCCAAATGAGTACAGACAGCAAATGAATGAGTGTAATAGGCATCCTGAATAAATACAAGCACTGGTATTGGCCGAATGTAAAATCATACTAAAGGGGGCCTAATATGAAAGAACCCGGAAAGTGAGGTTTCATGCAGCCAAGCAATAATACATGTGGTGAAATTGCGTCTGATCCGTAGCAATTGACTACGGGGTATCGACTTTAACCATGCAGCATGATGACAGCTATCGACCGGAATGAAGCCATGGTGGCTTTGAAAAAAGTTTTGGTCATCAGTTGATTATTACTTATGGAAATTTCCAAATCCAGGAAATGGATATTAGAAGGACTAGCTCAATGTCAACTTGATCCCAATGTTGTTATCATTCAAAGTCAACATAAAATCGTAAAGAGAGTCCTGGTCGCCTCTCCATAGGAGGAGGATGTCCTCCTATTATAGGAAAGAATTATAGGAATTTATTACCTGCTCAAGGTACAATTATGACAGCTGTAGACCAGGCACTTGTGGAACAACAGGTCCCAGTAAGTTTAAAGAGAAAATAGATAGACTCTGTGCCATATAAAACATAAATAGGAGACCACTGCAGTAATTAAAGCTTCTTTAAAGCTTACTTTAATGCCAAATATTCCATTGCAGATGCCTCTGAGACCACCAGATCGGGGTTCCCTCCATAGAAGCTCCTTTAGAGACTGTACAGGAGGGACTTCCAAATAGGAGAGGCTTGAACCTGCTGGGGTGATTGCGGTAAGAGGCTTACGATGTCCATCCAGACTCGTCAGGTGAGGATAAAAAAAGAGAATAGAGGGGGGTCTCTCTTCAATTTTTATAGCTATCCAATCCTGTCAGGTTGTGGAGGCAGAGTCACAATCCAGTGTGTGCTGCCATGAAGGCGTCAGGAAATCAAAATAATGCAAAGACATCTTATGCCGCGTACACACGGTCGGACTTTCTATCCTACTTGGTCCGGCACACTTTCCGACGGACTTTGTCCGCCAGGTGCGCCGGACTTTAAAACGGACGGACTTGCCCACACACCCCGGGACTTTCCGGCGGGCTAAGTCCGCCCGTCTTCCCGACGGACTTTCGCCGGAGTTCCGGCGGACTTTCAGAATGAACGGACTTGCCCACACACGGACAAGTCCGTTCATTTTGAACGTGACGCAGGTGCGACGGGACTAGAAAAGGATGTCAATCTTGCCGCTTTTATCGGCGAGATTGACACCTTGCAAGCCCCGTCGCGGGGCATACCAGGCCCTTAGGTCTAGTATGGATTATAAAGGGGAACCCCTACGCCGAAAAAACGGCGTGGGGCCCCCCTAAAATCCATACCAGACCCCGATCCGAGCACGCAGCCTGGCCGGTCAGGAAAGGGGGTGGGGACGAGCGAGCGCCCCCCCCCCTCCTGAACCGTACCAGGCCGCATGCCCTCAACATGGGGGGTGGGTGCTTTGGGGGAGGGGGGCGCCCTGCGCCCCCCCCCCCAAAGCGCCTTGTCCCCATGTTGATGAGGACAAGGGCCTCTTCCCGACAACCCTGGCCGTTGGTTGTCGGGGTCTGCGGGCGGGGGCTTATCGGAATCTGGGAGCCCCCTTTAATAAGGGGGCCCCCAGATCCCGGCCCCCCACCCTATGTAAATGAGTATGGGGTACATGGTACCCCTACCCATTTACCTAGGAAAAAAGTGTAAGTAATAAAACACACTACACAGGTTTTTAAAATATTTTATTAAACAGCTCCGGGGGGGGGGGGGGGATCTTCCTCCGGCTTCGGGGGTCTTCTTCCGGCTTCGGGGGTCCCTCCGCTTCATCTTCTCCTGGCGTCCGGTTGGTTCTTCTCCGCTCTCCGGCCTCTTCTCCCGGTGTCCCAGGTCTTCGGCCGGCCCCTCCGCTGTCTTCATGTAGCTCTATTGCCAGTGGAGGTCCGGACTTCTGGGCTTCTTGTCTTCTTGTCTTCTCTTCTCTTCTCTTCTCTTCTCTTCCCCCAGATGTTGACACGACGCTCTCTCCGGCTGGACTGGTCTCTGAGGGCTGCGTTGTGACTTATATAGGCGGAGACCCCGCCCCCATATGATGTCACAGTCCCTGGGCATGCTGGGACTGTGACGTTTTAGGGGGCGTGGTCAACCACGCCCCCTAAAACGTCACAGTCCCAGCATGCCCAGGGACTGTGACATCATATGGGGGCGGGGTCTCCGCCTATATAAGTCACAACGCAGCCCTCAGAGACCAGTCCAGCCGGAGAGAGCGTCGTGTCAACATCTGGGGGAAGAGAAGAGAAGAGAAGACAAGAAGACAAGAAGCCCAGAAGTCCGGACCTCCGCTGGCAATAGAGCTACATGAAGACAGCGGAGGGGCCGGCCGAAGACCTGGGACACCGGGAGAAGAGGCCGGAGAGCGGAGAAGAACCAACCGGACGCCGGGAGAAGATGAAGCGGAGGGACCCCCGAAGCCGGAAGAAGACCCCCGAAGCCGGAGGAAGATCCCCCCCCCCGGAGCTGTTTAATAAAATATTTTAAAAACCTGTGTAGTGTGTTTTATTACTTACACTTTTTTCCTAGGTAAATGGGTAGGGGTACCATGTACCCCATACTCATTTACATAGGGTGGGGGGCCGGGATCTGGGGGCCCCCTTATTAAAGGGGGCTCCCAGATTCCGATAAGCCCCCGCCCGCAGACCCCGACAACCAACGGCCAGGGTTGTCGGGAAGAGGCCCTTGTCCTCATCAACATGGGGACAAGGTGCTTTGGGGGGGGGGGCGCAGGGCGCCCCCCTCCCCCAAAGCACCCACCCCCCATGTTGAGGGCATGCGGCCTGGTACGGTTCAGGAGGGGGGGGGCGCTCGCTCGTCCCCACCCCCTTTCCTGACCGGCCAGGCTGCGTGCTCGGATCGGGGTCTGGTATGGATTTTAGGGGGACCCCACGCCGTTTTTTCGGCGTAGCGGGGTTCCCTTTATAATCCATACCAGACCTAAGGGCCTGGTATGCCCCGCGCTCGCCGCAATAGGAAGATTTGTTTTTCCTATTGCAGCGAGCGCGAGATGCAATACCCTGCCCTCGTGTCGTATTTGGTCTGTCGGACCAGCCTACACACGAGCGGGCTTTCCGTCGGACCAGCACACACACGAGCGGACTTTCCGCCCGAAACTGAGTCCGACGGAAAGATTTGAAACTTTTTTCAAATCTAGGTCCGGCGGGCTTTTGGGAAGAAGTCCGCCGGAAAAGTCCGCCGCCGCCCACACACGGGCGGATTGTCCGGCACACTCTGGTCCGCCGGACCAAGTATGCCGGAAAGTCCGACCGTGTGTACGCGGCATTACTCTATAAAACAGTGCAATATGTACACAGTGATTTGAACTGATCCTCAGCCGAGGGCAGCATGAAAATGTAAGAACATCCTATACACGTCTACATTATTTACATCTTGAAAGCAGGCCCCATTTTCATTGAGAAATCCACCTCTTTTCCTAATCAGCATAGAACTATAAAACGTCAGCAATGCTTTGATCAGTAACAGTCCTGACGTATGTGTATGAGTCCATTATTTGAAGAAATAGGTAATTATTTCCTTATTACAGAATATTTTAACTAACTACATGCTCAGCGTCCATGACAGGTTACCATCCATTAACTTTACTTCAAATGGACTACATTTCCCAGCAGTTCCTTTTTTCTTCCAAAGGCAACTCCGGGCAAAAGGGCATGGCTGCATTTCAGGCAACAAGCAGCTAAGTTATAGTGCAAGGTACCATACTTTGGGACACAGGTCCCCTTGCAAAGACATCTCCAGTCTGTCCACATGTAGGGCCAGTGCAACCACTAGGCAAACTAGGCAGCCGCCTAGGGTGCACTGCTGCCTAGGGGCGCCCGGCCGCTGGTTTCCCTCCGCGTCTGCATGCTCTGCAGGCTGCAGCATGTAGCTAACTCAGTCTCAGGAAGCTGCTCCGTCTGACCGGTAGTGTAACTAGAGGCGCAGCGCTCGAGCCAGCGCAAGAGGAAGCAAAGCCGATGCTTCCTGTATAGCGCCATGTCCTGTCAAATGGGCAGGGCAAAGGGGGTGGAATCAGGGGTGGAGCCAATGGGGGCGGCAAAATGAGGTTTCGCCTAGGGTGTCAAAAATCCTTGCACCAGCCCTGTCCACATGACAGCTGAAGACAAAGAGATTCTTCTTCATCATTTGCAAACACAGTCTGCTGAAAGTCACAGATCACTCTTCAGCGTGAAACACCCCAACAACCTCAGTTCTAGCCAACGTGGCTTAAGGTATCACTCACTGTATCTGCCGGCAACATTGAGTCCTGCACAGTCCTGGCGATGAAGCTTTCTGAGGTGTTCCCCATTAACAAAGAACTTTGTGCAAAGAATAGAGTAGCTTCAGCAAAGTGTCCTTTGACTCCACAACTGCACATTTGTAATCCATAGAGATGATATTGGTATTTTCCTGCAACGGTTACCAGTAATACCCAGGATCAGGTAGGATCAAGGTTTCACCCTTGGTCTTCACCATCGTGACAAAACGTTTAATATCTCTTTTATCCGGTCTACAAAAAAACACACTATCCAAGTTGATCTTCCGGCCGTAGCCCCAGGTATCTACTACAGAGTGGTATTTTACAGCCATCTTAGGTGACAACTTGGGAAAATCCAGGTGGAGAGGGATATGTAGAAAACTGCACACAGCCTCATCCACCCACTGAGCCTCTTTGTTGAAGATCTCATCTTCCAGATGAGCTGGTATGTATGGATACAAGCAGGGGCGGACTGACCATTGAGCCACTCGGGCACTGCCCGAGGGCCCTGGGCCACTAGAGGGCCCCATCAGGGTTGCCAGCCTCAGTAAAACCAGGGAGAGTATGTATAAAGCTGTGTTTTTTTTACATCTGTCTGTGTATACTGTGTGTACATGTATGTGTATACTGTGTGATTGTATACTGTGTGTGTGTATACTGTGTGGCCCCATAATCTCTGATTGCCTGGGGGCCCCATAATCTCCTATTGCCCAGGGGCCCCATGAGTTATCAGTCCGCCCCTGGATACAAGTATCCGTATTCAGACACTACCTTCTTTATTATAATGCGCTGTATTCAGGACAGCCGAGGCAGGGTCTTAGGGTTTCAGTACCCAGGTAGAACACGTACGGCTGGGGCACGCAGGACTGAACAACCCAGCAACCATCTCCGGCTTACAATCCGTTTTGGAACTTGGCGTGGGCGTGATAGGCCGGGGTGTGGAAACCCATTGATTCGCTTGATCCTCCTCACTAGGGATGAGCTTCGTGTTCGAGTCAAACCCATGTTCGACTTGAACATTGTGTGCTCGGTCGTTCGCCGAATTACAAACGATATGGGCCGTTCGCGCCAAATTCGAGTGGCGCGTCACGGCCCATAATTTACTGCGGCATCGCAGTGCATTGCTGGCTGATGATTGGCCAAGCATGCACTATGACCCACATGCTTGGCCAATCACAGCGCCGTCTGAACAGAGGGCCGTAATTGGCCAAAGCCAAGGAGGCTTTGGCCAATTATGGTTCAGGGGGTTTAGTACACGCCCCACACTATATAAGGCCACCTGCACGGAGGCCCTGTGTAGTGTGTTCCGGCGTTCAGATAGAGGGATAGAGAGAGAGAGACAGACAGTGTCATTTGATTTAAGTTAGAGTAGGCAGGTCGAGTCAGTTAGCTGCAGTTACAGTGTATTGTGTATATATATATGCATCCCAGGTGTTGTGTATATATATATATATAGATCTATATATATATAGATCTATATATATATATAGATCTATATATATATATACACTGTATTCAGTTTAGCTAGATCCTGTTCTTCTCTTCCTAATATACTGACAGGCAGGCAGGTGTTTTTGCAGTATTTCCAGCTACTGTACTGTGTGCCCTGCACAGTCTTACCTACAGTTTAGCAACCTGCAGCCAGGTGCTTGTGTAGACTCATTGAAGTATTTCCAGCTACTGTACTGTGTACCCTGCACAGTCTCGCCTACAGTATAGCAACCTGCAGCCAGGTGCTTGTGTAGGCTCATTGAAGTATTTCCAGCTACTGTACTGTGTACCCTGCACAGTCTCACCTACAGTAAAGCTACCTGCACCCAGGTGCTTGTGTAGGCTCATTGAAGTATTTCCAGTTACTGTACTGTGTACCCCTCACAGTCTCACCTACAGTATAGCTACCTGCAGCCAGGTGCTTTTGTAGGCTCATTGAAGTATTTCCAGCTACTGTACTGTGTACCCTGCACAGTCTCACCTACAGTATAGCAACCTGCAGCCAGGTGCTTGTGTAGGCTCATTGAAGTATTTCCAGCTACTGTACTGTGTACCCTGCACAGTCTCGCCTACAGTATAGCAACCTGCAGCCAGGTGCTTGTGTAGGCTCATTGAAGTATTTCCAGCTACTGTACTGTGTACCCTGCACAGTCTCACCTACAGTAAAGCTACCTGCACCCAGGTGCTTGTGTAGGCTCATTGAAGTATTTCCAGTTACTGTACTGTGTACCCCTCACAGTCTCACCTACAGTATAGCTACCTGCAGCCAGGTGCTTGTGTAGGCTCATTGAAGTATTTCCAGCTACTGTACTGTGTACCCTGCACAGTCTCACCTACAGTATAGCAACCTGCAGCCAGGTGCTTGGGTAGGCTCATTGAAGTATTTCCAGCTACTGTACTGTGTACCCTGCACAGTCTCACCTACAGTATAGCAACCTGCAGCCAGGTGCTTGTGTAGGCTCATTGAAGTATTTCCAGCTACTGTACTGTGTACCCTGCACAGTCTCACCTACAGTATAGCTACCTGCAGCCAGGTGCTTGTGTAGGCTCATTGAAGTATTTCCAGCTACTGTACTGTGTACCCTGCACAGTCTCACCTACAGTATAGCAACCTGCAGCCAGGTGCTTGTGTAGGCTCATTGAAGTATTTCCAGCTACTGTACTGTGTACCCTGCACAGTCTCACCTAGAGTAAAGCTACCTGCAGCCAGGTGCTTGTGTAGGCTCATTGAAGTATTTCCAGCTACTGTACTGTGTATCCTGCACAGTCTCACCTACAGTATAGCAACCTGCAGCCAGGTGCTTGTGTAGGCTCATTGAAGTATTTCCAGCTACTGTACTGTGTACCCTGCACAGTCTCACCTACAGTAAAGCTACCTGCAGCCAGCTGCTTGTGTAGGCTCATTGAAGTATGTCCAGTTACTGTACTGTGTACCCTGCAAAGTCTCACCTACAGTATAGCTACCTGCAGCCAGGTGCTTGTGTAGGCTCATTGAAGTATTTCCAGCTACTGTACTGTGTACCCTGCACAGTCTCACCTACAGTATAGCAACCTGCAGCCAGGTGCTTGTGTAGGCTCATTGAAGTATTTCCAGCTACTGTACTGTGTACCCTGCACAGTCTCACCTACAGTATAGCAACCTGCAGCCAGGTGCTTGTGTAGGCTCATTGAAGTATTTCCAGCTACTGTACTGTGTACCCTGCACAGTCTCACCTACAGTATAGCTACCTGCAGCCAGGCTCTTGATGTATTTCCAGTTACTGTACTGTGTACCCTGCACAGTTGCACCTACAGTATAGCTACCTGAAGACAAGTGCAGGTGTTATCATACTACAAGGCTTCACATACACATACTTCAATACTACAGGCAGGCAGTTGATTCTGCTAGCTGCAGTATAATCAGTATATATATATATATATATATATATATATATATATATATATATATATATATATCCCAGTCACCGCAGGCCAATAGTATGTCTGAAAGGCCAACAGGGAGAGGCAGACAGTCACAAGCCAATAAAAGAGGGCAAGCAGGCTCTGTGTCTAGAGGCAATAGTGCTGGTCGTGGACACGGTGCATCCTCATCAGCAAGTGGCCATGGGACACGCTTGGCCTTTTTTTCGGCAGCTGGCCATGTTGAGCCGCAACATGCTGAAGACTTGGTCGAGTGGATGACCAAGCCATCCTCATCCTCCTCATCCTCTCTCACCCAGGCTCAGGGTACTTTGTCTGGCAAAGCAGCTGCCAACGCAATCTCTTCCCTCGGCTCAATGGCATCAGTGACTCCTTCCCTAGCCCCACCATGTCCTCCTGAGGAGTCCCCCGAACTGTTTGACCACAGTGTTGGGTACATGCTCAAGGAGGATGCCCAGCGTTTGGAAGGCTCTGATGATGATACTGAGCTAGATTAAGGCAGTAACGTGAGCACGGACAGAGGGGGTGCCCAAGAAGGACAGCAATCTGGCAGTCATGTTCCCCCTGCTGCAGCATACTGCCAGGTTTGCTCCAGTGATGAGGAGGGAGGGGATGATGGGGTCACTGACTCAACCTGGGTGCCTGATAGGAGAGAGGAGGAGGAGGCGGCACATCACCAACGAGGCAGAATGCCCTCCAGGGGCAGCACATTGACTGCATCACACCCCAAAGCTTCACATGTGCAGGGCGCTGCAGTCTCTGCGCGTTATTCAAAAAGTTCTTTGGTGTGGGCCTTTTTTGAGACGAGTGCATCAGATCGCACCGCTGCTATTTGCAACATATGTCTCAAGCGTATCTCGCGTGGCCAAAACATCTCCCGCTTGGGCACCACATGCTTGACCAGACATATGTTAACCTGCCATGCAGTTCGTTGGCAAGCGTACCTAAAAGACCCACACCAAAGAACAAAGAGGACCTCTCCTTGCTCCTCATCAGCTGGGATTTCAAACCTCACTATACCTTCAGTCCTCTCTGAGACCTGCACTGAGAGGAATGGACGTGTAGAATTAGGTGTGTCACAGCCAAGTACTTGCGGGCAATCTGCTATCGGTACACTGATGTCAGATTGTACCAGGCAAATTTCCCTGCTCCAGCTGCTGCACCGCAGAAAGAAGTTCACTCCCAGCCATCCACATGCCCAGCGGTTGAATGCTAGCTTGGTAAAATTGCTAGCACTTCAACTGCTACCTTTTCAGTTGGTAGACTCTGCCCCCTTCCGTGAGTTTGTGGAATGTGCGGTTCCTCAGTGGCAGGTTCCCAAATGCCACTTTTTCTCACGGAAGGCGATTCCGGCTCTCTACCGGCATGTGGAAGGCAATGTCCATGCCTCGCTGGACAGGGCGGTCAGCGGTAAGGTGCATATTACCGCTGACTCATGGTCCAGCAAGCATGGACAGGAACGTTACCTAAGTTTCATGGCGCATTGGGTGACTGCTGGCAGCTGGGAAGGATGCAGACAAGGTGCAGTAGTATTGGAGGTTGTTCCGCCACCACGCCTCCAAAATGCTACTACTGGTGACTCTGACACACCTCTCTTCTCCACCCGCTCCTCTTCTTCTTCCTCCATGGCCTCTTCCTGTGCTTTGTCCTCGGAACCAGCGGTGCTCCGTAGGCGTTCAAGGGGCTACGCAACTACACAGGCTAAAAGATGCCATGCGGTGCGTGAGCTGGTGTGCTTGGAGGACAGGAGCCACACTGGGGCAGAGGTTCTGTCAGCTCTGCAGGGGCAGGTTCAGAGGTGGTTGACGCCACGCCAACTTAAGGCAGGAATGGTGGTTTTTGACAATGGCACCAACCTCCTCTCTGTCCTCCAACAGGGACAAATGACCATGGTACCCTGTTTGGCTCACGTCCTTAACTTGGTGGTGCAGCGGTTCTTGGGCAGGTACCCGGGCTTACAGGATGTCCTGAGGCAGGCCAGGAAAGTCTGTGTGCATTTCCGCCGGTCATATAATGCCAGTGCAGACCTGCAAAAGGAATTTAACCTGCCCAAGAACCGCCTAATCTGTGACATGCCCACCAGGTGGAACTCAACAATGGCCATGCTGCAGCGGCTGCACACGCAGCAGAGGGCCATCAATGAGTACCTGTGCGACTATGGCACCAGGACAGGGTCAGGGGAGCTTGTTTTTTTTTCCCCACGCCAGTGGGCCATGATCAGGGATGCATGCACTGTCCTGTCATCATTTGAGGAGGCCACGAGGATGGTGAGCAGTGACAGTGCATGCATCAGTGACACTGTCCCCCTTGTCCACCTGTTGGAGCACATGCTGTGTGGAATAATGGACAGGGCACTTGAGGCAGAACAGAGGCAGGAAGAGGAGGACTTCCTTAGCTCTCAAGGCCCCCTTTATCCAGACAGTGTTCCTGCGTGCCCGCCGATCACACAGAAAGAGGACGAGGAGGAGGAGGAGGAAGAGGAGGATTGTGTCAGCATGGAGGTGGAGCCTGGCACTCAGCATCAGCAGCAGTCTTTAAGGGATCATTTACACTCCCAGAAAACCCATGGACTTGTACGTGGCTGGGAGGAGCTGGCTGTGGATCATGTCGTTCTTAGTGACCCAGAGGACTCCGGACCGAATGCCTACGCTGCATGGCCTCCCTGATCCTGCAAAGCCTGCGGAAGGATCCTCGTATTCGTGGTATCAAGGAGAGGGATCAATACTGGCTGGCAACCCTCCTTGATCCACATTACAAGGGTAAGGTTGCGGACCTTATCTTGCCGTCGCAGAGGGAGCAGAGGATGAAACATCTTCGGGAGGCCTTGCAGAAAGGTCTGTGCAACGCGTTCCCAGAGACTGGGAGGTTACAAACTCCTGTTCCTGGACAACGTGTTGCTGAGGCTTCGGTCAGTCAAAGAAGGAGCGATGGAGAAGGTGGTTGCCTGACCGATGCGTTCAGACAATTTTTTAGTTCGCAGCCCCAAGGTATGATCGGTTCCAGCAACCATCGCCAGCGTCTGTTTTACATGGATGCAGGAATACCTAGGGGCAAGATCTGACTTGGACACCTTCCCCACCAAAAATCCCCTGGGTTACTGGGTCTTGAGATGGATCACTGGCCAGAGCTTGCAGAGCATGCAATTGAGCTACTGGCCTGTCCTGCATCCAGCGTTCTTTCAGAACGCACATTCAGTGCTGCTGGAGGCTTTGTAACCGATCACAGGGTGCGCCTGTCCACCGACTCGGTCGATCGACTGACCTTCATAAAAATGAATCAGTCTTGGATCACCACCAGCTACCAAGCACCTGATGCTGATGTAACCAAATATATATTTTTTTAAATGTCAGATCCCTTCAAGACTGCCTTAGCTGATGCTGAGTGACTATCCTGTTATGCTGAGTGACTATCCTCTTCCTCCTCAATGATCATTCTGATAGCTTGTAAGAACATTTTTGGTTCTGGGCGCTGCCACCAGTGGCTAAGGCCCAATTTTTCAGCCCCTGTTTAACAGGGGCGTGTAATTACAATTTTTGATGCTATGTTTTGCAGGAGGGCTCATTCCTGCGCTCCAACTAGAGTATCCGTGAGGGGCTGCAGTGTTGTTGTACCAGCACCAGTGCCTAAGGCCCAATTTTTCAGCCCCTGTTTAACAGGGGCGTGTAATTACAATTTTTAATGCAATACTTTGCAGCAGGGATCGTTTCTGCGCTTCAACTATAGTATCCATGAGGGGCTGCAGTGTTGTGGCACCAGCACCAGTGCCTAAGGCCCAATTTTTCTGCCCCTGTTCAACAGGGACATGTAATTACAATTCTTGATCTAATATTTCACAGCAGGGCCCGTTTCTGCGCCCACCAAGAGTAACTGTGAGGACTTACAGTGTTGTGGCACCACCACCACCATCACCAAAGGCCCAATTTTTCTGCCCCTGTTCAACAGGGGCATGTAATTACAATTCTTGATCTAATATTTCACAGTAGGGCCCTGTGAGGGCTTACAGTGTTGTGGCAACACCAACACCTAAGGCCCAAATTTCTGCAGAGTATATAGGGCAGGACCCTACTTTCAAACATCCAACTTACAAACGACTCCTACTTGCAAACGGAAGGAGACAACAGGAAGTGAGATGAAATCTACCCCTAGGAAGGGAAATTCTCTCCCGTAAGAGTTAATATGGGAAAAACGTGTCTCCTTTCCACTGATGCTTTATCAACAATCCTTGTTTCACTAAAAACCCCAAATTTTCAAAAAAACATTTGTCATTGGGACAGAAAGTGAGGTGAAATCTTCTGAAGAGGTGCACAGACAGCAAAACAAATATTACAGGGGTGATAACCCTTCCCTATGTTTTCCAAAAAGATTAAAAATAGATTTTTTGGCTGGAGCTACACTTTAAAAATGTACCAGTTTAAAATCACAAACAGATTCTACTTAACGACAAACCTACAGTCCCTGTCTTGTTTGCACCGCCTGTATACTGCTGTTCAGAGTATATAGGGCCTGGGGGCCCCACGCCTTTCCTTTTTTAATTTGGGTGCGGGGTTCCCCTTAATATCCATACAAGACCCAAAGCGGCTGGTAATGGGCTGTGGTGGGGGTGTACCCATGCCTTTTCTCTCACTGATTTTCATTCATATTGCCAGGAACCGACATTACATTAAAGCCGCAAGCAGTTTTTTTTCCTTATAAAGTCTGTTTATTGAACATTTAAGGGAAATTACATACAGTAGAAAATCATAACATGTATTCAAATTCAATGTACAGTATTTGGTACAAAACATATAACTATATCCCTCATTTTAATATATTTTCATGTAAGACATTCACATTGGCACCAAGTATAGTCTACTCCTTCTGGATTACATGCGGTTTATAAGTCTGGCTCCAACTTCCCCATATGAGCTCATTTTGTAAAGTGAGAAAGGAGCCCTGAGCAAGGGTAAGAAAATTACCAATACAGGATCTGTAAAACAGGGTAGATTAGGCACTATTGATGCAGGTTTCAGAAGATTTGAGCCACCTCTCCCATATCTTTTCATATTTAGTGGGGCATCCTCTATGGGAGTATATTAGTTTCTTATATGGCAAAACCTTATTTACTTCTATCAACCATTGTGAGAACTCGGGTGGAGTGGGTAGCCGCAAGCAGTTTTAAATGACTTTTATTCCTTTAACAATGTCATTTTGTGCAGGGAGTCCCTGCCAGGGACTGTTCTAAACACGGGAAACACGTGCCACTTTACAGGCATACTATAGACACCCCCAGGTACGATATTTAAAGCATTATTTCACTTTTTTTTTTTCATTTTAAGCATCATTAAAATCACTGTTCCCGAAAAAACGGCAGTTTTTAAAAGTTTTTTTTGCATTGATACATGTCCCCTGGGGCAAGACCCGGGTCCCCAAACCCTTTTTAGGACAATACCATGAATATTAGCCTTTAAAATGAGCACTTTTGATTTTGAACGTTCGAGTCCCATAGACTTCAATGGGGTTCTAAAGTTTGCGCAAATTTTCGGTCCGTTCACAGGTTCTGGTGCAAACCGAACCGGGGGCTCATCCCTAGTGTTGTGGTAACTTGCCCAAAAAAAAACAAGCATAATAATATTATTCTTGATATCACTAGAAAATAAAAGCCTTTTAAAATACGTTTGGCAGAACTCCATCAGTATCACCAGCAAAGCAACTTCATTATTATCCCATTAAGGAAGAAGAGAATGTGTGCTGCATTTCGAGATTTCATAATTTGCCGCGTCATGAATGTCAATTCTCCATTACGAACGCTAGTTTACAAGACCGACCGCTTCTGGCTTGTCCTTGCTTTCGAGCATGTGTGTTTGTACTTTGGACTTTTGCCTGACGGACTTGTGTACACACAATGGGAAAATCCAATAACAGACATTTGTCCGCAGAAAAATTATAAGCCTGCCAATCAACATTTGTCCGCGGAAAATCCGACAACAATTGTCCGATGGAGCGTACAAATGGCCGGATTTTTCGCCAACAGCCTGTCATCACACAATTCCCGTCGGAAAATCCGATCGCGTGTACGAGGTTTAAGTCTAACTTGAATTTTCCCAAAACGTCTTTCAGCACAGCACCCGAGAGGATAATCGAGACTTACCCCATTTAGGGTGGGACAACAGCATGTAAGACTTTCCTTCCGAAAGCCCAGTCCCCAGCCATCAGGAGGTCTAACCTATAATGATGGGCAAAGGTCGTCAGGTTTATCCATGTAGCTGACTTAGAGATTTGTTCGGCGGTGACACCAGCTTTGTATGCCCAGCTCACCGCCAAAGATCTTGTAGAATGAGGGAATAGGCCTCTGAGATAGCCATTCTCAACCATCTGGTAATTCTTCCTCTGGTAGCTTGTCTTCCTTTTTTACTACTAGCAGATGAAACAAATAATGCGTCTGAACGCCTAAAGTCCTTAGTTGCTTCCAGGCAGGCCCCAACCAGCCATAGGGCAGACCGGGCATTTTCCCGATGGGCCGGGGCCGCCAGTTCCGTGGCCTGTTGATGATCAGGCCGCACAGCGGGAGGTAAGCGGCGACCGGGGCCTGGACAGGGTTAACACAGGCCACAGCCGCCGCTCACCTACCGCTATGCAGCCATGCCTGTGTCTTCTCTGGCGGAACTAGTGGCTGCATGGGCTGAGCTGCGTGTCTCTCCCACACAGCTCAGCCTCAGAGCCGTGCTGACAGTTCCGCTCTAGGCCCCTACGGACTGCTCCTCCTCCTCTAGCCATAGGTGTCCGCACAGTGAGGTAAGGGGGGGGAGCTGCGGGGACCTGCTGTCAGGATGTCCCCCCTCTCCCCCTTTCTCATGTCGGCAGCACAGGAGAGAAGAAAGCTTCCTGCTTGTTCTTCTTCCCTCCCAATTGGCCACAGCGGAGGACCAATCAGAAAAAACTAGTGGGGCATCATGGGAAATGTAGTCCCAGAGATAGAAGGCCCAATTGATCTCAGCAGGGAGACGGCTACAGCCTACAGTCCCCAGCATGCGCTGTGCTGGGGGAAAAGAGAAAACCCTGAAACAAGCGTGCTACACTGTTGCAGGTACTACAGGAGACATGGAAAAAGAAAGAGAACTGTGCTGGGGGAACTAAATGCCCCAGCACCACCAGATAGAGCCACGCTGTACCCACACCACCAGAGAGAGAGAGAGAGAGAGAGACACGCTGTACCCACACCACCAGAGCGCCACACTGTATCCGCACCACCAGAGACAGCCATGAGAGCCACGCTGTACCCGCACCACCAGAGAGAGCAATGCTGTACCCGCACCAGTGAGAGCCACGCTGTACCCGCACCACCAGAGCGCCACGCTGTACCCGCACCATCAGAGAGAGCCATGAGAGCCATGCTGTACCCTCACCACCAGAGCGCCACGCTGTACTCACACCACCAGAGAGCTACGCTGTACCCTCACCACCAGAGAGCCACGCTGTACCCACACCACCAGAACGCCACACCGTACCCACACCACCAGAGAGAGCCATGAGAGCCATGCTGTACCTGCACCACCAGAGAGAGCCATGCTGTACCCGCACCACCAGAGCGCCATGCTGTACCCGCACCTCCAGAGAGAGCCACGCTGTACCCGCACCACCAGAGAGAGCCATGCTGTACCACACCACCAGAGAGAGAGAGCCACGCTGTACCCGCACCACCAGAGAGAGAGCCACGCTGTTCCCACACCACCAGAGAGAGCCACGCTGTACCACACCACCAGAAAGAGCACCATGCTGTCCAGGATCACCAGAGAGAGCAGGTCCGTGTCACTGGGCAGTGTGGGCACAATAGGAGAGACAGACATTACTAGCATTGTATGGCCACAATAGGACTGGGACACTGTAATATAAAGGGGACTGCAATTACAGTGCCCATTTACAGTGCAGCCCCCTTTATACCTTTATATCACAGTGTCCCTGCACATTACAGTGTGGAGGACCCTCGCGAATGTCTACCGACACACCCCCAACCCCCCCCCCCCCCCCGATCCCTGGAAAAGTTGGCTGCTCAGTCTAAAATGTCCGGGCCTATTTTTTGCCCCAGTCCAGGCCTGCTTCCAGGTAACTTAAGACTGCTCTTTTGCTCTTTTAACATCCAAGGTATGGAATTCTTCTTCCTTCTTACCCAATGGATTAGAGCAAAACCTAGTGAGAATCATCTCCTGAGCTCGAATTTGGACCAAAGCGACCTTCGGCAAAAAATTAGGATCTGTCTTTAGAACAATTCGGTCTGAAAAAATAGAAAAAAATGGTTACCTGATTGACAAGGCTTGCAGCTCACTAATTCTCAGAGAGGCTAAATTAATGGGTTTGAAAGGTTCCCTGGTCAGGGCCTGAAGAACAACTGATAAGTCCCACTTTGGACAGCTTCTGATCACTACCGGTCTGGACCGGGTGAGGGCTTTAAAGAATCTGATCACTAGGGGGTTCTGATGAGAGAGATTTTTCCAAAAATACCCCCAGTGCGGCAACTTGAACTTTAAGGGTACTGACAGCTAGGCCCTTGTTTGCTCCTTCCTGCAGGAACGCCAGGATAGAAGAAATCTCTTAAAGATCTGCCCGATGCTGTGCACCAGGAGTTGAAAACTTTCCAGACTTTGGAATAAATTGCTCTGGTAACACTCTTTCTGCTAGATAGGAGGGTAGCAACCTACCCGAAAATCCCTTTCTCCTCAAAAGCTGCTCCTCAGAGCCAAGCTGTGAGTTTTAACTTTGCTACCTCCTGGTGAAGCAGGTCTTGTCTCAATGGAAGGTGCCAATACGGTTCGAGCTGCATCTGTAGAAGGGATGAAAACCAAGCCCTCTTGGGCCAGAAGGGAGTGATGAGGATTACTGTCCTAGTGTCCTATCCTCTTTCCAGATTTTCCTTATGACCCGAGGGATAATCTGAAAAGGGGGAAAGGCGTAACAGAGTTGAAATTTCCAACTGTGCACCAGAGCATCTACCCCCAGGGATGACTCGTTTCTGTTCAGGGAGAAGAAGAGAGACACCTGTGTATTTTCCTGAGTCGCAAAGAGATCCACTCTTGGCCGCCCCCATTTCTTCACGATCATATGGAAGATATCTGGGTTCAATCTCCACTCCGCTTCATACACCTGGTTTCTGCTAAGGAAGTCTGCAACCCTGTTTAGAGTCCCCTTTAGTTGGACCACGGACAAGGATAGAATATGGAGCTCTGCCCTTCTTAGAATGCTTCCTGCTAGGCACTGAAGAACTCTGCTTCTGGTGCCCCCCTGCCCGTTTATGTAGGCCACCGCCGTGGCGTTGTCTGACAGGATCTGTATATGCAGTCCCTGAACTTCTTTGGCAAACGTCATTAAGGCCATTTCTATTGCCTTTAGTTCTTTCCAATTTGAGGACCTTACTGCTTCTCTTATGGACCACGAGCCCTGAGCCCACTGACCACTCTTGTGAGCCCCCCATCCCCAGGAGCTGGCATCTGTTATTCTTACTTGGACCGGGAAGGACCATAACAGACCTGCTGAATACCTTGTCTGGATCTTCCACCACCAAAGACTCCTTTTCACTGTGGTGAGGACCTTCACTAGCGAGTACAGTGAATTTTGCTGGCGAGCCCAGATTTTTAACAAAAAAACTTTGTAGAGGTCTGAAGTGGAGCCTTGCCCACTGAATTGCCGGTATGGAAGAGGTCAGGGTTCCCAATGCTGGCATGATCTTCCTGATGGACAGGAGCTGACTGGAGTCTAACAATGACACCACGTCAACCAGCCTTTTCTGTTTTTCTTCTGGAAGAAAGATCTTTTTCTCCACTGAGTTTATACAGATACCCAAGAATAACACCTCCTGAAAGAGAATCAGATTCGACTTTTGGAGGTTTAAGATCCATCCTCTGAATTTTAGGTGAGCTCGAGGTCTGACCAAGTTCTTCTAAAGCATTTCTCTGGTTTGAGCAAATAACAGCAGGTCGTCCAGATAAGGAATCTCTCTAGACGCAAAGGTGCCATTGCTTCGGCCATTACCTTCGTGAACACTCTTGGGGACGATGACAGGCCAAACGGGAGTGCTCTGAACTGCAGGTGTACCACCTTCTTCCCTACTTTAAATGCCAACCTCGTATATTTCTGGGACCTGGCGGCAATAGGTATGTGGAGGTAGGCATCCTGTAAGTCTATTGATGCCATGTAGCACCCTTGGTTCAGGAGGTTCTTGACTGAGAAAATGGAATCCATCCGAAATCTTCTGTACTCCACCGATTGATTTAGCATCTTGAGATTTAGGATGAGACGGAACTTTCCTGAGGGTTTCTGAACGAGGAATACTTGTGAGTAGAAACCCTGGAAGAACTCCCCTTTAGGGACTGGAAAAATGACTCGCTGGGATCTCAGTTCCTGGTTTAGGGACTTCATAGCGAGAGCCTTGGCTGGATCCCTTGGGACGTTTGTCACCAAGAATGTTTTTGGAGGTTCTTCCGTGAATTTGTTCACGTATCCCTGGGAGAGCATGTTTACAATAAACTGGTTCAATGTAATGCCTCTCCACTGTGAAAAAATCTCCTGGAGTCTTCCCCCGACTGGGAGGAAGGAGTCACTGCGGCTTTCCGGAAGTCGCAGGATTGAAGAGCACTCCACTCCTACCTTTGGGCTTCTGGAAAGACCATGAATTCCTTTTGTTTTGCATTTTACCTTCCTGCTGTCCTTTTTGAGGTCGAAAAAAATGCTTACAGGTCTGCACCCGCTTCTTCTTGACCGGAAACAATTTCTTTTTATCAGCCTTTCGGTCAAGAATGGATTCTAGTTCAGAACCAAACAGCAAATCCCCTGCAAAGGGAATATTACACAGCCTGTTTTTTGATGCGGCATCCACGGGCCAGGTTTTTAGCCATAATGCCCTCCTAGCAGAGTTTGTAAACGCTGCAGACCTAGCTGACATGCGTATGGATTCTGCCGAGGCATCCACAATATATGACACTGCTGCAGATAAAGTTGTAAAGGAGTCCAAAATCTCGTGTTTCGGGGAATCCACAGTAACATGGGCCTTCATCTGGTTAATCCAGTGTTCTAAATTACTAGCAACTCATGTTGTTGCCATTTCTGGCTTCAGATTGTTTATCATGGATTGCCAGGCTCTTTTAAGAAGCAGGTCCATCCTCTTATCCATGGTCTCCTGTAGTGTGCCCATATCTTCAAAGGCGATGTCAGTTGACTTAGAGACCTGCGAGAAAGCTGAATCCAGTTTTGGAACCTTGTTCCAGATAGAGTCAGGATTTTCTTCAAATGGGAATCTTCTCTTGTAAGCCTGAGAAAAAAATGGCTTCTACTCTGGTTCCAGCCATTCTTTTTTTTTTATCATGTCTGATTTTTGAATGGACCGGAAAAGTACAGCCTTTTGAGTAGTAGTGTATTTAGGTTTTGTGTTGCCCTAGGCCTGACTAAACTCATGCACCACTAATTTAAATATGACCCACCCCTTCCTGTCAAGGCCTCACCCCTAGCTGTTTAAGACCCGCCCTGAAGTTTTCGAGTGGGGACACTAGTTCTGAGGGCCTGGGGGGCAATGAATTACCTTAATTTGCATAGATTTATGCAAATTAGTGCCTAATTTGCCTCTCAGCCCAGTCCGCCCCATAAGACTGGTGCTACACTAATGCCCCGTACACACGGTCGGACATTGATCGGACATTCCGACAACAAAATCCTAGGATTTTTTCCGACGGATGTTGACTCAAACTTGTCTTGCATACACACGGTCACACAAAGTTGTCGGAAAATCCAATCATTCTGAACGCGGTGACGTAAAACACATACGTCGGGACTATAAACGGGGCAGTAGCCAATAGCTTTCATCTATTTATTTATTCTGAGCATGCGTGGCACTTTGTGCGTCGGATTTGTGTACACACGATCGGAAATTCCGACAACAGATTTTGTTGTCGGAAAATTTTATAGCCTGCTCTCAAACTTTGTGTGTCAGAAAATCCGATGGAAAATGTGTGATGGAGCCTACACACGGTCGGAATTTCCGACAACAAGGTCCTATCACACATTTTCCGTCGGAAAATCCGACCGTGTGTACGGGGCATAACAGTGCAAGCCGGCGGGGACTCTTCCCGTGTTGCCCCCCTGCAAAGTGCTGCCCTAGGCCTGGGCCTTGTCGGCCTAGGCCAGGATACAGTGCTGCTTTTGAGTCTCCCAGACCTGAGTACATGCGGTCGTGCAGGGAGAGCTCCTTCTTTTCCTCCTCTATGCCCAAGGTAGCATGGATTACTTTCAAGAGCCCTCCTACCTCTTCTAGTGACATCTTGTACTTAGAGGCAGCATCTGCTTCATTTTCCTCTTCCTCTCGTTCTTGGGACGTATCCTGGGAGATTGGACCCCCCGCCAGTATTATGGAACCCCCTTGGGGTTCTGAAGATGGCTGCGGAGCCCTAGGTTCTCCTGACGGTCTAGGTTCTTCTCTTAGGTTTGACCTAAAGGCTTGAAAGGTGGCGCGGAGCTCATCCTTAATGGTTGCAACCAGATTGCCACAAATGGATGGAGACTCCTCCCTGACTAAATCTCAGATGCAATCTGCACAAAGCGATTTAGTCCAAGCTTCGCTTCATTTTTCTTTGCGCACAGAGCACCTTCTCTTGACTGGTTGAACAGAGCTTTTGGCCTGGATAAACAGAAGAAAAAAACAAAAGGACCACGCTACAAGACTGCTGCACAGCACAAGTAAAACCCAGGTGCACTAGGAAAGAAAAAAAAAAAACATACTTCCCTGTGCCCAAGCAAGCCACCACCACCACCTTTCTGTGGAGTCCCCTACTGCTAGGCATAATTATTAACCCACTAGCCACTTCGCTACACATTCACTAGGGAGGGGGGGGAGGGTGGATAAGGATGGGGTAAAAAAAAAACCCCACAGGAGAAAACGGCTCACAGTAAAAAAAAAAGGACAGTCCCTTACCTTAGCCTTGTTGGTGCCTTGGCTTGCCCCCTTATTTTTATTGTCCTCCATAGCAGAGTGCACTGCGGTCGCGTGGTTTGCAGAAAAGCTGGTTCCTGGATTTTAAAAAAACACCGCCGCGCGGATCCAGAACTTTAAGAAGGCACCAGATGACCCTGCCCTCTCCCCCTGCGCTTGCGGCCGGAAATGATGCCACGCGCCCAACCCGGAAGTGAACACTGTACAGGATGTGGCCGATGACTCTCCTCCGCCACCAGAATAATGGCGGCTGCTCAGCCTTGCACCACCGCCATCCCGCGATGTGGGCGGTCAGTGGGGACCACTGCAAACCGCCCATCTGAAACAAAAAAAGGGCAGCCCTCCCAGGCAGTACAGGCTCTCTCCAAGCACGGAAGGGGGAGAGGGAGCCCACAGGACCATCCAGCAAGAGGCAAGTAGGAGGATTACTCTCCTAGCAAAAAAAAAAAAAAACTGACAGGTGAGAACCTTTCGTCTCCTAGGAAAGCCCTGAGAGATCATGGCACCCACCAGAGATGTTCCTCTGTCTGGAGGAAACACAAAAAACTGATGGAAGCAACGTGGGGGGCTCCTGTTAGATTTGATTGATGAGGCATTTCCTGTGGGAGGACGAGCCATGATCTCTCAGGTGCTGTCCTGAAAGACGTTTTGGGAAAATTGCAATAAGCGGATATGATTGGTTTACGCAAGTTAGAGCATCTACAAAATAGGGGATATATTTATGGCATTATTTTTTTTGTATTTTATTTTTTACTACTAATAGCGGTGATCAGCAATTTTTAGTGGGACTGCCACATTGCAGCAGACAGATCGGACACTTTTTTGGGACCATTAACATTTATACAGCGATCAGAGCTAAAAAAAATAGCCACCGATTACTATATAAATGTCACTGGCAGGGAAGGGGTTAACACTAGGGGGCGATCAAGGGGTTAAGTGTGTCCTATGGAGGTGTTTCTAACTGTGGGGGGATGGGACTGACAGGGAGCAGAGAGAGATTGCTGTTCCTGATTACTAGCAGATAGGGATGAGCTTCGTGTTCGAGTCGAACCCATGTTCGACTCGAACATCGGCTGTTCGGTCGTTCGCCGAATTGCGAACGATATGGGCCGTTCGCGCCAAATTCGTGTGGCGCGTCACGGCCCATAATTCACTGCGGCATCGCAGTGCATTGCTGGCTGATGATTGGCCAAGCATGCACTATGACCCGCATGCTGGGCCAATCACAGCGCCGTCTGAACAGAGAGCCGTAATTGGCCAAAGCCAAGGAGGCTTTGGCCAATTATGACTCAGGGGATTTAGTACACGCCCCACATTATATAAGGCCGCCTGCACGGCGGCCCTGTGTAGTGTGTGTTCCGGCGTTCATTGAGAGAGAGAGAGAGAGACAGACAGTGACATTTGATTTGAGTTAGATAGATTAGGCAGAACAGTCAGTCAGTTTAGCTGCACTTACAGTGTATTGTGTATATATATATGCATCCCAGGTGTTTCATATATATATATATACACTGTATTCAGTTTAGCTAGATCCGTTCCTGTTATCTTCCTACTGACAGGCAGGCTTGTCTTGTTACAGTATTTACAGCTACCTGAAGAAAATTGCTGGTGTTCTTTTGATCCTATTAGTACCACAGTCAGACAGCTAGACTATTTACAGTTAGTGCAGTGCGTCCTGCTCACAGTGTTCAGCTAGATCCGTTCCTGTTATCTTCCTGCTGACAGGCAGGCTTGTCTTGTTACAATATATACAGCTACCTGAAGAAAATTACTGGTGTTCTTTTGATCCTATTAGTACCACAGTCAGGCAGCTAGACTATTTACAGTTAGTGCAGTGCGTCCTGCTCACAGTGTTCAGCTAGATCCATTCCTGTTATCTTCTTACTGACAGGCAGGCTTGTCTTGTTACAGCATATACAGCTACCTGAAGAAAATTACTGGTGTTCTTTTGATCCTATTAGTACCACAGTCAGGCAGCTAGACTATTTACAGTTAGTGCAGTGCGTCCTGCTCACAGTGTTCAGCTAGATCCGTTCCTGTTATCTTCCTACTGACAGGCAGGCTTGTCTTGTTACAGTATATACAGCTACCTGAAGAAAATTACTGGTGTTCTTTTGATCCTATTAGTACCACAGTCAGGCAGCTAGACTATTTACAGTTAGTGCAGTGCGTCCTGCTCACAGTGTTCAGCTAGATCCATTCCTGTTATCTTCTTACTGACAGGCAGGCTTGTCTTGTTACAGTATATACAGCTACCTGAAGACAATTACTGGTGTTCTTTTGATCCTATTAGTACCACAGTCAGGCAGCTAGACTATTTACAGTTAGTGCAGTGCGTCCTGCTGACAGTGTTCAGCTAAACCTACAAGTTAGTGGGGTGCGTCCTGCTCACAGTGTTCAGCTAAACCTACAAGTTAGTGTGGTGCGTCCACCTCACAGTGTTCAGCTAAACCTACAAGTTAGTGCGGTGCGTCCTGCTCACAGTGTTCAGCTAAAACTACAAGTTAGTGGGGTGCGTCCTGCTCACAGTGTTCAGCTAAACCTACAAGTTAGTGAGGTGCGTCCTGCTCACAGTGTTCAGCTAAACCTACAAGTTAGTGCAGTGCGTCCTGCTCACAGTGTTCAGCTAAAACTACAAGTTAGTGCTGTGCGTCCTGCTCACAGTGTTCAGCTAAACCTACAAGTTGGTGTAGTGAGACCTCTGCACAGTGTTCATCTAAAGCTACAAGTTAGTGCAGTGCGTCCTGCTCACAGTGTTCAGCTAAAACTACAAGTTAGTGCTGTGCGTCCTGCTCACAGTGTTCAGCTAAAAATACAAGTTAATGCTGTGCGTCCTGCTCACAGTGTTCAGCTAAACCTACAAGTTGGTGTAGTGAGCCCTCTGCACAGTGTTCATCTAAAGCTACAAGTTAGTGCAGTGCGTCCTGCTCACAGTGTTCAGCTAAAACTACAAGTTAGTGCTGTGCATCCTGCTCACAGTGTTCAGCTAAAACTACAAGTTAGTGTGGTGCGTCCACCTCACAGTGTTCAGCTAAACCTACAAGTTATTTTTTTGCAAGCTCTGCACAGTGTTCAGCTAAAGCTACCTGTAGAAGGTTGGTGGTGTTTTCCTGATCCTATCACTACCGCAGGCAGCTAAAAAAGCTACAAGTTATTTTTTTGCGAGCTCCGCACAGTGTTCAGCTAAAGCTACCTGTAGAAGGTTGGTGGTGTTCTCATACTACAGGCAGGCAGTTGATTTTGCTAGCTGCAGTATCAGTACACACACATATATATATATCCCAGCTTAGTGCAGCTACAGGACATTAGTATGTCTGGAAGGCCAAGAAGGAGAGGCAGACAGTCACAAGCCAATAAGAGAGGGCAAGCAGGCTCTGTGTCTAGTGCTGGTCGTGGAGACGGTGCATCCTCATCAGCACGTGGCCGTGGGACACGCTTGCCCTTTTTTTCGGCAGCTGGCCGTGTTGAGCCGCAACATGCGAAAGACTTGGTCGAGTGGATGACCAAGCCGTCCTCATCCTCCTCATCCTCTCTCACCCATGCCCAGGGTACTTTGTCTGGCAATGCAGTGGCCTCTTCCCTCGGCTCAATGTCATCAGTGACTCCTTCCCTAGCCCCACCATGTCCTCCTGAGAAGTCCCTCGAACTGTTTGACCACAGTGTTGGGTACATGCTCCAGGAGGATGCCCAGCGTTTGGAAGGCTCTGATGATGATACTGAGCTAGATGAAGGCAGTAACATGAGCACGGACAGAGGGGGTGCCCAAGAAGGACAGCAATCTGGCAGTCATGCTCCCCCTGCTGCAGCATACTGCCAGGTTTGCTCCAGTGATGAGGAGGGAGGGGATGATGAGGTCACTGACTCAACCTGGGTGCCTGATAGGAGAGAGGAGGAGGAGGCGGCACATCACCAACGAGGCAGGATGCCCTCCAGGGGCAGCACATTGACTGCATCACACCCCAAAGCTCCACATGTGCAGGGCGCTGCAGTCTCTGCGCGTTATTCAAAAAGTTCTTTGGTGTGGGCCTTTTTTGAGACGAGTGCATCAGATCGCACCGCTGCTATTTGCAACATATGTCTCAAGCGTATCTCGCGTGGCCAAAACATCTCCCGCTTGGGTACCACATGCTTGACCAGACATATGTTGACCTGCCATGCAGTTCGTTGGCAAGCGTATCTAAAAGACCCACACCAAAGAACAAAGAGGACCTCTCCTTGCTCCTCATCAGCTGAGATTTCCAACCCCACTAGACCTTCAGTCCTCTCTGAGACCTGCACTGAGAGGAATGAAGGTGTAGAATTAGGTGTGTCACAGCCAAGTACTTGTGGACAATCTGCTTTTGGTACACCGACGTCAGATTGTACCAGGCAAATTTCCCTGTCCCAGCTGCTGCACCGCCGAAACAAGTTTGCTCCCAGCCATCCACATGCCCAGCGGTTGAATGCTAGCTTGGCAAAATTGCTAGCACTTCAACTGCTGCCTTTTCAATTGGTAGACTCTGCCCCCTTCCGTGAGTTTGTGGAATGTGCGGTTCCTCAGTGGCAGGTACCCAAACGCCACTTTTTCTCACGGAAGGCGATTCCGGCTCTCTACCGGCATGTGGAAGGCAATGTCCATGCCTCGCTGGACAGGGCGGTCAGCGGTAAGGTGCATATTACCGCTGACTCATGGTCCAGCAGGCATGGACAGGGACGTTACCTAAGTTTCACGGCACATTGGGTGACTCTGCTGGCAGCTGGGAAGGATGCAGGACAAGGTGCAGTAGTGTTGGAGGTTGTTCCGCCACCACGCCTCCAAAATGCTAATGATTGTGACACACCTCTCTCCTCCACCCCCTCCTCTTCTACTTCCTCCATGGCCTCTTCCTGTGCTTTGTCCTCGGAACCAGCGGTGCTCCGTAGCCGTTCAAGGGGCTACGCAAGGTACGCAGGGCAAAAGATGCCATGCGGTGCTTGAGCTGGTGTGCTTGGGGGACAGGAGCCACACTGGGGCAGAGGTTCTGTCAGCTCTGCAGGGGCAGGTTCAGAGGTGGTTGACGCCACGCCAACTTAAGGCAGGAATGGTGGTTTGCGACAATGGCACCAACCTCCTCTCTGCCCTCCGCCATGGACAAATGACCCATGTGCCCTGTTTGGCTCACGTCCTTAACTTGGTGGTGCAGCGGTTCTTGGGCAGGTACCCAGGCTTACAGGATGTCCTGAGGCAGGCCAGGAAAGTCTGTGTGCATTTCCGCCGGTCATATAATGCCAGTGCTCGGCTGACGGACGTCCAAAAGGAGTTTAACCTGCCCAAGAACCGCCTAATCTGTGACATGCCCACCAGGTGGAACTCAACGTTGGCCATGCTGCAGCGGCTGCACACGCAGCAGAGGGCCATCAATGAGTACCTGTGCGACTATGGCACCAGGACAGGGTCAGGGGAGCTTGTTTTTTTTCCCCACGCCAGTGGGCCATGATCAGGGATGCATGCACTGTCCTGTCACCATTTGAGGAGGCCACGAGGATGGTGAGCAGTGACAGTGCATGCATCAGTGACACTGTCCCCCTTGTCCACCTAATGGAGCACACGCTGCGTGGAATAATGGACAGGGCACTTGAGGCAGAACAGAGGCAGGAAGAGGAGGACTTCCTTAGCTCTCAAGGCCCCCTTTATCCAGACAGTGTTCCTGCGTGCCCGCCGATCACACAGGAAGAGGAGGAGGAGGAGGAGGAGGAGGAAGATTGTGTCAGTATGGAGGTGGAGCCTGGCACTCAGCATCAGCAGCAGTCTTTAAGGGATCAGTCCCAAGAAACACATGGACTTGTACGTGGCTGGGAGGAGGTGGCTGTGGACCATGTCGTCCTTAGTGACCCAGAGGACTCTGGACCGAATGCCTCAGCAAACCTACGCTGCATGGCCTCCCTGATCCTGCAAAGCCTGCGTAAGGATCCTCGTATTCGTGGTATCAAGGAGAAGGACCAATACTGGCTGGCAACCCTCCTTGATCCACGTTACAAGGGTAAGGTTGCGGACCTTATCTTGCCATCGCAGAGGGAGCAGAGGATGAAACATCTTCGGGAGGCCTTGCAGAAAGGTCTGTGCAACGCGTTCCCAGAGACTGGGAGGTTACAAACTCCTGTTTCTGGACAACGTGTTGCTGAGGCTTCGGTCAGTCAAAGAAGGAGCGGTGGAGAAGGTGGCCGTCTGACCGATGCGTTCAGACAATTTTTTGGTCCGCAGCCCCAAGGTATGATCGGTTCCAGCAACCATCGCCAGCGTCTGTTTTACATGGTGCAGGAATACCTAGGGGCAAGATCAGACTTGGAAACCTTTCCCACCGAAAATCCTCTGGGTTACTGGGTCTTGAGGATGGATCACTGGTCAGAGCTTGCACAGTATGCAATTGAGCTACTGGCCTGTCCTGCATCCAGCGTTCTTTCGGAACGCACATTCAGTGCTGCTGGAGGCGTGGTAACCGATCACAGGGTGCGTCTGTCCACCGACTCGGTCGATCGACTGACCTTCATAAAAATGAATCAGTCTTGGATCACCACCAGCTACCAAGCACCTGATGCTGATGTAACCGAATAATTTTTTTTGAAATCTCAGATCCCTTCAAAGACTGCCTATGCTGATGCTGAGTGACTATCCCTGAGTAATTATCCTCTTCCTCCTCAATCATCACGCTGATAGCTTGTAAGAACATTTTTGGTTCTGGGCGCCACCACCAGTGCCTAAGGCACAATTTTTCAGCCCCTGTTTAACAGGGGCGTGTAATTACAATTTTTGATGCAATACTTTGCAGCAGGGCTTGTTACTGCGTTCCAACTAGAGTGTCTGTGAGGGGTTGCAGTGTTGTGGCACCAGCACCAGTGCCTAAGGCCCAATTTTTCTGCCCCTGTTTAACAGGGGCGTGTAATTACAATTTTTGATGCAATACTTTGCAACAGGGCTCGTTCCTGCGTTCCAACTAGAGTGTCTGTGAGGGGCTGCAGTGTTGTGGCACCAGTGCCTAAGGCCCAATTTTTCTGCCCCTGTCTAACAGGGGCGTGTAATTACAATTTTTGATGCAATACTTTGCAGCAGGGCTCGTTCCTGCGTTCCAACTAGAGTGTCTGTGAGGGGTTGCAGTGTTGTGGCACCAGCACCAGTGCCTAAGGCCCAATTTTTCTGCCCCTGTTTAACAGGGGCATGTAATTACAATTTTTGATGCAATACTTTGCAGCAGGGCTCGTTCCTGCATTCCAACTAGAGTGTCTGTGAGGGGTTGCAGTGTTGTGGCACCAGCACCAGCACCACCAAAGGCCCAATTTTTTTGCCCCTGTTCAACAGGGGCATGTAATTACAATTTTTGATCTAATATTTCACAGCAGGGCCCATTTCTGCACCCACCAAGAGCGAGTGAGGACTTACAGTGTTGTGGCACCAGCACCACCACCAAAGGCCCAGTTTTTCTGCCCCTGTTCAACAGGGGCATGTAATTACAATTCTTGATCTAATATTTCACAGCAGGGCCCTGTGAGGGCTTACAGTGTTGTGGCCACAACAACACCTAAGGCCCAAATTTCTGCTGAGTATATAGGGCAGGCCCCTACTTTCAAACATCTAACTTACAAACGACTCCTACTTGCAAACGGAAGGAGACAACAGGAAGTGAGATGAAATCTACCCCTAGGAAGGGAAATTCTCTCCTGTAAGAGTTAATATGGGAAAAACATTTCTCCTTTCCACTGATGTTTTCCAATCCTTGTTCCACAAAAAAACCCAAATTCTCAAAAAGCATTTGTCATTGGGACAAAAAGTGAGGTGAAATCTTCTAAAGAGGAGGAAAGACAGCAAAACAAATATTACAGGGGTGATAACCCTTCCCTATGTTTTCCAAAAAGCTTAAAAAAGATTTTTTGGCTGGAGCTAAACACGTTAAAAATGTACCCGTTCAAAATGAAAAACAGATTCTACTTAACAACAAACCTACAGTCCCTGTCTTGTTTGCACCGCCTGTATACTGCTGTTCAGAGTATATAGGGCCTGGTGGCCCCACACCTTTCCTTATTTTAATTTTAGTGCGGGGTTCCCCTTAATATCCATACAAGACCCAAAGGGCCTGGTAATGGACTGGGGGGTACCCATGGTGTTTGTCTCACTGATTTTCATCCATATTGCCAGGACCGGACATTACATTAAACCCGCAAGCAGTTTTAAATGAGATTTTTTCCTTTAAAAATGACATTTGGTGCAGGGACTGTTCTAAACACGGGAAACACGCGCCACTTTACAGGCATACTATAGACACCCCCCAGGTACGATATTTAAAGGAATATTTAACTTTTTTTTTTTTTTACTTTAAGCATCATTAAAATCACTGCTCCCGAAAAAACGGCCGTTTTTAAAAGTTTTTTTGCATTGATACATGTCCCCTGGGGTAGGACCCGGGTCCCCAAACCCTAGGACAATACCATGCAAATTAGCCTTTAAAATGAGCACTTTTGATTTCGAACGTTCGAGTCCCATATACGTCAATGGGGTTCTAACGTTCGTGCGAACTTTCGGTCCGTTCACAGGTTCTGGTGCGAACCGAACCGGGGGGTGTTCGGCTCATCCCTACTAGCAGATCTCTCTCATCTCTACTTCTCTGACAGAAAGGGGATCTGTCTGCTTACATTGACAGCTCCCCGCTATGTCTCTGTGAGGAGCAATTGCAGGTCGCCGGCTGACATCTTGGCCACAGCTTTGGCGTTGCGCCCCCTATACCTCTTAAAAGTGACCAACATACACCTACGGCAGTTTGTGCAGCCGTGCCAACCTGCAGCAAGTATAACTGCGGCGGCTGGTCGTTGAGGTTAAAAAACACAAAATGCAAATTGTGGTGAAAGACACACTACATGCTTTTCCCCATTTAAGTATATTTAACCCAAAAAAAAAAGAAAAGAAAACAAAAGTACCGTTTTGTGTTTAAAAAAGTCCCTAAACTTTCCCAAAAGCACAAAGTTCTGTGTTTCTGCAGAAAGCATGAAAAAACGCATTGGTGTAAATGGACCCTGAAAGCAGTAGGAAACTACAGCTAGCAGAAAAAATAAAATCCCCTGCAAAGGCATAATGTGCTGGAATGCATCGCATACCAGCACATTATGCCATTGCAGGGATTTTTTTTCTGCACAATGTGAAATTCTTCCCTTAGAATGAAGGCCTGCAGTGGCGCATTGTCACCGCTGACAGGGCTTCCATCATTACCCGGCCTTCCTTCTGGCTTCACTTGCTCTGGCTGGAGCTGCTATGATGTGGATTGCAACACAGAGCTCTGAAGGTCCAGTACATGCCGTACCTTCAGGGTGCATGTGTCAGTGAAGTCACCGACTGCATGCATCAGGAACATCTCCTAAACACAGCAAGTTTAGGAGATATTCCATGTGCCTACAGGTAAGCCTCATTATAGGCTAAAAGTATAACTAAAAGGCAAAACTTTTTTTAGTTTTGGATAGAGTGCAGAGAGAACATTTGTGAATTTTGATTGCTATCTGTGCCCCTGTTAAGGAGATTGACCTCCTCCATTTGTCCGGTTTACCATTACCATTGAAAGTAAAAGAAAATCCCAAATTTTTGGTTGTCCCCAGAAAAGTAAGAGGGGAAATCTTCCAATGGGGACACTAGCTCTGTTAACCTGGGGGTCCCCAAGGAATTCCCTTAATTTGCAGGGATTTCGTCTTGCTTACACTTTGGTTATGGGACAGGAAGTGAAAGGAAATCTCTGCACTGGGACACAGATGGCAAAATCTGACCGAAAAAAAAAAAAAAATTCCCTATAGTGCTACTTTAAGAGCCCTTTCACACTGTGCCGCCTAGGGCATCAGCGGTAAAGCTGCACTCTTTTTAGCGCCGCTTTACCATC
Source organism: Lithobates septentrionalis (assembly GCA_037952835.1). NCBI lineage: Eukaryota > Metazoa > Chordata > Amphibia > Anura > Ranidae > Lithobates > Lithobates septentrionalis. Next base: position 663,329 of record JBBDGP010002060.1, on the reverse strand, counting down.
CTTTTAGCGGCGCTATTCGGCCGCTAGCAGGGCGGTTTTAACCCCCCCTCGATAGCGACCAAAAAGGGGTTGAATCCGCCCGCAAAATGCCGCTGCAGCTGCGTTTTGCCGGCGGTATAGCAGCGCTGCTTTAATAGGGAGGAGCGGTGAGTGCCCGGCTCCTGCACCGCTCCAAAGAAGCTGCTGGCAGGACTTTTTCTAATGCCCTGCCAGCGCACCGCTCCAGTGTGAAAACCCTCGGACTTTCACACTGGAGTGAATGGAGCAGCTGTTTTAGGGCGGTTTGCAGGCGCTATTTTTTAACGCTATAGCGCCTGCAAAACGCCCCAGTGTGAAAGGGGTCCAACTGTAGGCACAAGTCCAAAAAAAAGAAGACTTTACTATCACATTAAAGTTTAAAAAAAAACTCCAACTAGCTCTTCTACCTTCATCCCTAAACACTCACCTGACTCCTGTCACCAATAGAGCTGTGCCTGTCTGCAGCACCGCTCCACAGACATCTAGATACACTATGGGGTTGATTTACTAAACCTAGAGAGTGCAAAATCAAGTGCAGCTCTGCATTGAAACCAATCAGCGTCCAGGTGCGCCTTGAGGACTGGAATTGAAAAACACTGATCTAGACCCAAAGGGAGTATTAAAAAAAAAAACAAAAAAAAAAAACACTTTACTTTAACCGCCTCAGCCCCGGAAGATTTTACCCCCTTCCTGACCAGAGCGTTTTTTTGGATTCGGCACTGCGTCGCTTTAACTGACAATTGCGCGGTCGTGCGACGTGGCTTCCAAACAAAATTGACGTCCTTTTTTTCCCCACAAATAGAGCTTTCTTTTGATGGTATTTGATCGCCTCTGCAATTTTTATTTTTTGCGCTATAAACAAAATAAGTGCGACAATTTTGAAAAAAACGCATTATTTTTTACATTTTGCTATAATAAATATCCCTCAAAAATATCTAAAAAACATTTTTTTTCCTCAGTTTAGGCCGATGCGTATTCTTCTACATATTTTTGGGGAAAAAAAAATCGCAATAAGCGTTTATTGATTGGTTTACGCAAAAGTTATAGCAATTACTAAATAGGGGATAGTTTTATGGCATTTTTATTAATAATTTCTTTTTTACTAGTAATGGCGGTGATCAGCAATTTTTATTGTGACTGCGACCTTATGGCGGACATTTTTGACACATTTTTGGGACCATTGTCATTTATACAGCGATCAGTGCGATTAAAAATGCACTGATTACTGTGTAAATGACACTGGCAGTGAAGGGGTTAACCACTAGGGGGCGGGGAGGGGTTAAGTGTGTCCTAGGGGAGTGATTACTAACTGTAGGGGGATGGGCTAGCAGTGTCATTACTCTCATCGCAGCTCCCGATGACAGGGAGCTGTGATCAGTGACACTTGTTACTAGGCAGAACGGGGAGATGCTGTTTACATCAGCATCTCCCCGTTCGTCCTCTCCGTGAGCCGATCGCGGGTATCCCCGCGGCAATCGAGTCCGCGGGACCCGCGACCCGACTCATGGAGCTCCCGGCCGGCGCGCACGCAATGGCACGGCGGGGAATTCAAATGGACGTGCAGGTACGCCCTTTTGCCCAGCCGTGCCATTCTGCCGACGTACATCGGCGTGCGCCGGTCGGGAACCGGTTAACCACCTCCGCCCCGAAAGGATTTACCCCCTTCCTGACCAGAGCACTTTTTGCGATACGGCACTGCGTCGCTTTAACTGACAATTGCGCGGTTGTGCGACGTTGCACCCAAACAAAATTGACATCCTTTTTTCCCACAAAGAGCTTTCTTTTGGTGGCATTGGATCACCTCTGCGGTTTTTATTTTTTGCGCTATAAACAAAAAGAGCGTCAATTTTGAAAACAAAAAGCAATATTTCCCCAAAAAATATATATAAAAATTATTTTTTTTCTCAGTTTAGGTCGATATGTATTCTACATAATTTTTCGTAAAAAAAATAAATAAGCATATATAGATTGGTTTACGCAAAAGTTATAGCGTCTACAAAATAGGTGATAGATTTATAGCATTTTTATTATTAATTGTGGCAATCTGGGATTTTTATCGTGACTGCGACATTAGGGCAGACACATCGGACACTATTGTCATTTATACAGCGATCAGTATAATAATGCACTGATTACTGTGTAAATGACACTGGCAGGGAAGGTGTTGAACACTAGGGGGCGATCAAGGGGTTAAGTGTGTCCTAGGGAGGTGTTCTAACTGTGGGGGGGATGGGCTTCCACCGACATGACAGCGATCACTGCTCCCAATGACAGGGAGCAGTAGATCTGTCATGTCACTGGGCAGAACAGGGAAATGCCTTGTTTACAAAGGCATCTCCCTGTTCTTCCACTCCGTGACACAATCTCGGGCCCCCAGCGGACATAGAGTCCACAGGACACGGTCACGGAGTGCGCGCCCGCAATGCCGCAATCTAAAGGGGACATACCTGTACGCCCATTTGCCCAGCCATGCCATTGTGCCAATGTACATAGTCGTGCGCTGGTCGGTTAGTGGTTAAGCTGACTGTTCTGGTTCCTACATAAGGTAGAGTTCTAACGTGTGGATAGAGGGGATGAAACCTCCTACTTGCCTAATAAACCCTCACTGGGCACCCTGACTAGTCTACAGCTATTCAGCCCCATACACTGCAATGTTCATATTTTCTGCTATCAACTTCATGGACAACATATTTACTTGCTGTCAATATATCCCATCACCTTTCAGATGCCATTGTAAGATGATCCATGGTATTCACTTTAGCTGTCAGTGATCTCAATGTTATAGCTGATCTATGTAGATTAGACTTTAGCATAAAAAAAAAAAAAATAGAAATAAAAAATAAAATAAAAGCAAAAAGTTGGTGGATCCAGCTAGACTTAATAAATACAATAAAGGGTGCAAGCAAAACACAACTGCACTTCAGTCACCTATAATTGAAGATAGCATTGTACAGATAAATGTGTATCATGTGAAATATTTACAATGTATATAAATTGGTCCTTAAAGCGGGGGTTCACCCACACCGCCAAAAAAAATAAATATTAAAAGCCGGCAGCTACAAATACTGCAGCTGCTGACTTTTAATACATGGCCACTTACCTGTCCCAGGGTCCAGCGATGTCGGCAGGGGACGCCGAGAACCCGCTCGGTTCTCGGCAGCTGCCGCCGCCATCCTGGGTGAGGGAATCAGGAAGTGAAGCGTTGTGGCTTCACTTCCCGGTTCCCTACTGCGCATGCGCGAGTCGCGCTGCGCGTCCCTAGTGGTCCCCGCTCTCTCCTGGGAGCTGTGTGTTCCCAGCAGACAGCGCGGTGGGCACGGGAAGAGGCATAGACTCCCATGGGAGTCTATGCCGGAAGTGAGTGCAAATACCTGTCTTAGACAGGTATCTGCACCCCCCTCCCCCCTGAAAGGTGCCAAATGTGACACCGGAGGGGGGGAGGGTTCCGAAAAGTGGAAGTTACATTTTTGTGTGGAACTCCGCTTTAACCACTTCAATACCAGGCACTTAGACACCTTCGCGCCCAGACCAATTTTCAGCTTTCAGCGCTGTCGCAATTTGAATGACAATTGCGCGGTCATGCAACACTGTACCCAAACAAATTTTTTATCATTTTGTTCCCATAATTAGAGCTTGCTTTTGGTGGTATTTGATCACCTCTGCGGTTTTTATTTTTTGCGCAACAAATAAAAAAAAGACCAACATTTTTTTAAAAAAACAAGTTTTTCTTTGTTTCTGTTAAAATTTTTTGTAAATAAGTACGTTTTCGTTCCCAACCGCCCACCACCGGGAGAATGACACTTCTTGCTGGTCCCCATAGCATGGCCGTGCTGAAGGCGCAAGTCTTTTCTGAAAATGTCACTCGTAAAGGCTCCAGACTGAGGTACTATGTTATTATCCCCCTTTACTAATACATTGGGAACACTGATACTTTTGCCTGCCCAAACTGTGCACACCGTTTTCACCTCCCTGGCTCCTATTTTGACCAGCAGAGCAACACCGCAGTCATCGAATTCCTCAGACTACCTCGAGCCACTCCCTGTTAAGATGTCTAGTGATTGGGCACACATTTTTATTCCATGCTACTTTCTCCTACAATGCTATCCTGTGCGCCCGGTACTGGAGGTTGCCCCCCTCGCACTGTTGCTGGCTCTTCAGCGGATGTTCGTCACCCTAGCCGCGGGAGCCTTACCAGACCCCGCTGTTCCAATTCAGGAATGTAATGATATTGTTACACAAGTTAAGTTTCCCTGGCCTGTCTGGGAGCACATTCCCCAGGTACATTCGAGCTGGGAGTGTGACGTACCCAACCAGGCCGGCGTATTTGTTCAAGGTTATTTAAAGTTTTGTTATAAGTTAATCGTTCTTATAATCTTTTCTCTGATGTATGGGTATCTAAATTGGTATACAGGTAATGATAATGGCTGTAGACACATATGTGCAAGATTTGCCCCCATGCGCTCTGACTAGTCAGCTAATATCTCCCAGCTATGTTGCACATGATTCAATTTCAGGACAGGCTGACGCAAGTTGGGAGATATACACACATACTGATTATAATGCCATGTCAACTCTAAAATGTCTAACATGGAATGTCCGTGGCCTTAGAGCTAAACCTAAGAAAAATGCAGTTATGGCGTATCTCAAAGCGCAACATGCACATGTTATGGTATTAGTAGAAACTCATTTAACTGGTCAATTAATGCTATCGCTTAAAAAAACATGGTTGGGGTGGGTATACCAAGCCCCATATTCAGCCCACTCTAGAGGTATTGCGCTCCTAGTGGCCAAAACAACACAATTTGTTGTGCTGACATTGAGATCTGATCCCCAGGGCAAGTTCCTGTTTATACACTGCAGACTGAACGGACTAGAAATACTTTTGCTAGCGATATACATACCCCCTCCATTCCCGTTCAGTGTTATCAATGAGGGGCTGGCGTTCATGGCACAATTTCCTACAATTCCGGCTATGTGGATGGGGGATTTTAATACAGCACTGGACAATAACCTAGACCGAATCTCCCTGACATCCCCGACTGACTGCACGCCCTCCTCTACACGATTTGGGAAGCTCATGAATGAGATAGGACTGGTAGATACTTGGAGGTCTCGTCACCCCTCAGTAAAAGCATTTACATGTTTTTCTGCGACATATAACACCATGTCGCAAATTGACCTAATCCTGATATCTCACACACTAGTGCCGAGCCTCAAAGGAGCAGGTCTATCCCCCCCGTATACTGTCGGATCATGCCCCATGCTGGATAGAACTTGAGCTGAGCTCTCCCTCCTCTTCTTATGCCTGGAGACTTCTGGCTCTCAGTTGTCCCTGGTTTGGACGGCTTGGGAGAGGAGTGGGAGTTCTTCTTTCGCACAAATATAGATTCAGCCCCTTTCGACATTGTATGGGATACGTTTAAGGCTCATGCCCGCATGTTATTATCACATCGAATAGCAAGATAAAAACGAACTTCCAACAAAGTTATTCAACAGGCCGAAATAGCCTCCTCCACTGAGACAGTGAACCGGGTAAAATTACAAGCGCGCATAGTGAATGGACTTCATTTTAAAAGAGCAGAAAGAAAAATATTTTATACCAAACAAAAAGTCTACGAGTGTGGGGAACGTGCGGGACGCCTGCTGGCCTACCTGGCTCATATGGAGCACAAACCGCCCACTGTAGTTGCCCTACAGGATAATACGGGTGCCTTGATACAAGATCCTGATAAAGTGGCCGTTGTGTTCCGCTCCTTTTACGCTTCCCTATACTCGTCCACCACCAATAAGTCCAGGCAAGAGATAGCAGATTTTATATCCAATGTAACCTTCACACAATTGACCCATACTCAATTAGAGATGCTGGAGTTGCCTATCACCAGGGATGACATTGCACAAGCAATGTCACATCTTGCCCCTTCAAAAGCCCCTGGGTCGGATGGTCTCCCCCTGGAGTTCTATACCGCCTATAGTGAGATCTTAACCCCCAAGCTCCATGCGCTTTTTACTCACATATTCAAATCTGGTTCCCTCCCAAAATCAATGAGCGAGGCATTTATTGTACTCACACTCAAACCGGGCAAAGACCCGACACTCCCCGAATCATATCATCCCATCTCCCTTCTACAATTGGACATAAAAATATTGGCCAAGGTCCTGGCACTACGTCTAAATAAGGTGATCCTGAATCTTATACATCCCTACCAAACCGGATTCATGCAGGCAAAAATCACGGCGTTTAATCTACGCAGGGTGTACATGGACTTGCAGGCCAGCCATGACCGGACAGGTTCCAGAGTGGTGGTGTCCCTGGACGCTGCTAAAGCGCTCGACTCTGTCGAATGGGACTACCTCTGGGAATGTCAGGTTCGGTTTCGGGCCTAAATACATTCGATGGATTCAGCTTCTCTACTAGACCCCGAGTGCCAGGATCTTGGTTAACGGTAAAACCTGAGGAGCCTTCCCACTGGCCAGGGGCACACGACAGGGCTGTCCTCTTTCCCCTTTACTTTATGCCTTGGCGGTAGAGCCCCTGGCAGCATCACTCCGAGAACATCCAGGGGTTAAAGGTTTAAGCCGTGGTCATCTGGTCGAAAAAATCAGTTTATATGCGGACGATATGCTCCTATACCTGGAAGATCCAGGACATTCTCTGCTAACGGCCCTTGAAATTATAAAACAGTTTGGGAATTACTTTGGATTAAGGATTAATTGGGAGAAGTCTCAGATACTTCCTGTAGATATTGGGGCCCCATCAGAGACACAGGCTTCTTCCCCTCTCATCCGCGTCAGTGAAATCAAATACTTAGGCATCAGAATTACGCTTTCTTCAGAGGATTTTATTAGGCTGAACTTGGAGCGGTTGTTCAAGGTATTAAAGAATAAAACACAGATGTGGTCCAGACTACCATTGGGAGTTATGGGGTGAGTAAATCTGACAAAAATGATTCTACTACCCAAATTTTTGTATGTCTTATGGCACACCCCTGTCTATATACCCCTGAGACTATTTAAATCCTTAGAAGCTATTCTAAACACATTTGTGTGGGGCAAAACATGGCAAAAATTGTCATGGCAGGTGTTGAAAAACCCCACTGATTTAGGGGGCACAGCATTGCCGGACTTTAATTTGTACTATTTGGCAGCACAGCTGTCCCATTTTTTCCACCTAGACAAAGGAGATAAAGAACGGTTCATGGCTTTAATAAGCTCTCAAGCCACGCGAACACACACCCATCCCTTTCGGCTCATTCTTAGAGACCCTGGCGAGCCTGGTAGCCTCGACGACCGCAAGGGCCTGTTATACAATTATTGCAAGATATGGGCTGTAGTCAGACGCAAACTTAGATTCCCCTCTACACACAGTCAGACACCATTATGGCATAATCCATGCCTATCCGAGCTATTACATTTACTGGACCATGATCTGTGGATCTCTAATGGGGTGGTTTACTTAGCAGACATTTATAATGCAGACATTTTTAAATCATTCCAACAACTGAAAGACGATTTTGGCCTTGCCAATTATATGCATTTCCGATACCTCCAGCTCCGCCACGCTCTCCAAACCCAATTTCGAGAATCCCCTCCAAACCTGGAGCAATTGGATATCCTTGCTGTGATAAATGGCCCGGAACACAAAAAGCTGATTTCCATATTCTACTCAATAGCAATAGCTTATCAATTGAAAGATTGTTGGGTTGGGGACGTGGGTGAGATGGAGGAAGAGGAATGGGAAGAAGTCCTAGACGCCTGCAAAAACGTTTCTCATAAGACTTCAGACCATTTCACACAATTGTTTATTGTGCACAGGTCCTACCTGACCCCCCCCCTGCGGTTAGCCAAATTCAGAAGTAACTACAGCCCACTTCGCCCTAGATGCGCAGGATCTCAAGGAACATTTTTTCATCTCCTATGGCTATGCCCAGTAATACAGGATTATTGGTCCCAGATAGTTAAATTTATTCATGACAAAATGGGCTCCCCCCTAACACTATGCCCTAAACAATGTTTATTGGGGGTGTTCCTGAATCAGACAAATTCCATTACATATTTCTTTTTTTTTACAAGCAGTTCGGTTTTATTGAGAAAAGTGCACATTTACAGGTCAAAACAAAAAAAGCAGTAACACGTATTTAAGATTGACATCAGGAAGACAGGAAATTAGGGTGCAAGGCGGAAGATTATGCAAAGTTCGTATCATAATTTTCGGGGTACAAGACATAAGGGGGGTACTCATAATCAGTTATTTAGTCCTTTCATACTCAATGGTGCATTGTTGTGTTATATTGCCTGCAAGGATATCACCTATCTTTCACTATACCGGGATATCCTGAGTTACATCATTGCAGGTTGCTGCCTTTTCTAGCCATACATCCCATATCTTTCCATATTTTGACGGGCAGCCTCTATGTATGTAAAGCTCCCTTGTATGGTAACACACTGTTAACAGCTGTAATCCATTCCTGTATTGTAGGTGCATGGGCCCTCATCCACTTCCTTGCAATAATTAGTCTAGCTATAAACAGGGACTCTTGTAGGAATGTAATATGATATTTATCAGAGTCAGGGTCCGGGAAAATTCCCAGCAAACATTGTTTAGGGCATAGTTTCAGGGAAGATCCCATTTCGTCGTGAATAAACTTTACTATCTGTGACCAGTAGCCCTGCATTGCCGGGCACGACCAGAGTAGATGATAGAAGGAGCCCGAGGGGTCGTCACATCTGGGGCACGTTGGCGGATAATCTGGTTTGTATCTGGACAAACGTAGTGGAGTCACAAAGGATGTGTGTTATGTAAAGTTGCGTGAGCCTATCTGATAGCCTGGTGGAGACCTTTTTGCATGTGTCCAGTGCATCCTCCCATTCATCGTCCTCCAGCTCCCCCACCCAACGATCTTTTAGTTTGTAAGCGAGTTTTGTCGCCGTGGGGCAGAGGAGAGCATTATAAAATATAGAAGTAAGCTTTAAATTGGCTTGCCCTATTAATCTGCACAGGACCTCTAACTGATCTAGTGCAGGAGGTGCATTATGGAATTGGGTCTGGAGAGCATGACGGAGCTGGAGGTAACGAAAGTGCATGGAGTTGCTAAGATTAAATTCTTCTTTCAGCTGTTGGAATGATTTCAAAATCTCACCATTATAAACATGGGACAGGTACACTACCCCCTGTGTGATCCACAAATTATAGTCTGGTATCGATAGTAGTTCTCTCAGGCCAGGATTATCCCATAGTGGTGTGTGTGAGTGTGTTGCTGGTGTTTGTAGTCTATGTCTCACTACTGCCCAAATTTTGCAATGGTGGTATAGTAGCCCCCCACGACTGCCCAGTGTCCAGGGATCTGATGGTTCTCTAAAGATAATTTGGAAAGGGTAAGTGTATAGACAGGCATGGGGGGAGCATACAAGAGCCATATATCTTTCTTTGTCATGCTTGTCTATATAGTAAACGTAGGAGAGGTGCGCCGCAAGATAGTACAGGTTAAAGTCTGGGAGTGCCGTGCCTCCCAGCTCTGTGGGATTTTTTAGTATTTGCCAAGACAGTTTGTGACGATTTTTGCCCCATACAAAAGAGTTGAGGATAGCTTCGATGGACTTAAAAATTCTGAGGGGAAGGTAGTCAGGGGCATGCCACAAAACAAAGAAATTTAGGGAGAATTACCATCTTTATTAGGTTCACCCGGCCCATGACCCCCAGGGGTAGTTTAGCCCATGTCTGAGTTTTAATTTTAAGGGTGGCAATCACTGGTTCTATGTTTAGTCGGATGAAGTCTTCTGGATAGCGAGTAATGACTATACCTAAATATTTCATAGAGCTAACCCGGATGAGAGGGGATGATGCCTGGGATTCGCTAGGGGCCCCTATATTCACAGGAAGGATCTGAGATTTGTCCCAATTTATTTTAAGCCCAGAATATGTGCCAAATGTTTGTATTGTCTGGAGAGCAGCTGACAAAGAGGGGCCCGCATCCGTTAGATATAACAGCATATCATCAGCATATAGGCTCAATGTTTCCACTAAATTTCCGCGCCTCAGTCCCATAATCCCCGGGTGAAAGCGCAATGACGATGCAAGGGGCTCCACTGCCAGAGCATATAGAAGGGGAGACAGGGGGCAACCCTGCCTCGTCCCTCTGGCAAGTGGGAAGGCCTCAGAGACCCGCCCATTGACCAACACCCTGGCGCTGGGATTCTGGTATAGAAGTCTAATCCATCGTATGAAATTGGATCCAAAGCCAAAACGCGCGAGGCACGACCAGAGGTAGTCCCACTCTACTTAGTCAAAAGCTTTGGTGGCGTCTAGGGACACCACAACTCTGGATCCCACCTGGTCGTGCTCGGCTTGCAAGTTCATATACAATCTGCGAAGATTATACGCGGTATTTTTTGCGGGCATGAACCCTGTTTGATCCGGATGGATCAGAGACAGGATAACTTTGTTTAAGCGCAGCGCCAGGATCTTGGCCAGGATTTTAATGTCCAGTTGGAGCAGAGATATGGGACGGTACGATTCGGGGAGCTCTACGTTTTTACCCGGCTTGGGTATAAGTACTATATAGGCCTCGCTCATGGATCTCGGCAGGGAACCTGACTTGAAAATATATGAAAATAATTTGTGTAATCTGGGGATCATAGATTCATTGTATGTTGTATATAATTCTAATGGAAGGCCATCAGACCCGGGTGCCTTGGATGGACTGAGGTGAGAGATTGCCTCCATTATATTGTCTTCAGTGATGGGGGCTTCTAATATTTCTACCTGTGCTGGAGTAAGTGTCGGTAAGTGTATATCGGCCAAGAGCCTCTCAATCTCCTCGCTAGTATGATGAGTGGAGGAGGAGTATAGGGCTGCGAAAAACGAGCGGACCTCCCCAGCCACTCTGTCGGGGTCAGAAATCAATCTGTCCTCACTGTCCCGAAGGGACACCACAGTCGGAGGTCTATGTTCCATGTGAGCTAGGTAGGCAAGAAGACGTCCCGCCCGCTCCCCGCATTCATACACCCTTTGTTTGCAATAAAATATTTTCCTCTCCGCCTTTTCAAAGTGAAGACCGTTCACCACTCTAGTTTGTAGTTTTAGCTGATCAGCCGCAGAGGGTGAAGGGTTATCTGTAAACTCTTTCTCAACTGCCGCCAGAGCTCGTTCTGCTGCATTAATTACCGTATTTATCGGCGTACAACACGCACCCCAATTTAGAAGGGAATTTTAAGGAAAAAAAAAAAAACTTTTAGGAGGGAAGTTGAAGAGAAAAAAAACTTACATTTAAATGCCCATCATTGCAGCCTTCTCCAGTGTCCATTGCAGCCTTGCCCCAGTGCAGCCTTGCAGCTCGCTGAGCTTCAAAATCGCCGACCGCGATTTGAAAATGGCGCCGCCGGCGCCAAAATACAGAGCCGGTCCTCGGCTCTTCTCGGCGGCTCTCGTTCACTTTCGGCTCCACTCGGGATGGGCGTGGCTGTGAGCGGAGCTATCCGAACCTAGCCGAGTACACACGGCTAGGTTCGGGCGGCGCTCGAGTGAAGCCGAAATAGGCCGAGAAGAACCGAGGACCGGCAATGTGTATTTCGGCGCCGGAGGCGCCATTTTCAAATCGCGGTTGGCGATTTTTCACATCTGACAGCTCAGGATCGCAGGGGATCGGCGTATAACACGCACCCGCGATTTTCCCCTGATTTTAGGGGAAAAAAGTGCGTGTTATAAGCCGATAAATACGGTACTTGGGACGAGGTTTTCTTATATCTGGCTATACGGTGGGCTAACATCATGCGTGCGTGGGATTTGAAGGAGTCCCAAACCACATCAAATGTTGTTGTGTCCCTGTTGGCCTGGAAAAAGAAACTCCACTCATTGCCCAACTCCTGTATATCTGGAACCACTGGGAGCCAGAAGGGGTTGAGTTTCCAGGAGTATGTTGTGGGAGGAGAGTCTCTTAATTTCAGCCCAGCAGGGAGCGTGGTCAGAGAGTATGTGGGGGTTGATACCCGCTTCCCCGAGCAGTGGGAGAAGGGATCGAGATATTAGAATTAGGTCTATTCGCGACATCGCATTGTGCGATGCCAAGAAACACAAAAACGCCTGATCAGTTGGATGGCAGTGCCTCCATGTATCTATGAGTGAAAGCTCATTTAGAAATTTGCCAAATCTCGTTTGGGTATGGGCTCAAAGGTGACAGTCTATCCAAATCCCTATTTATTACGTTGTTGAATTCCCCCAGCCATATTGCGGGTACAGTAGGAGATTGAGACATGAAGGCTAATCCTTCCATCAATATTGCAAACTGGAAAGGGGGAGGTACATAGACTGCCAGTATAAGAGCCTCCAAACCATAAATTTTAGCATGTAGGAATAAAAATCTCCCCTGAGGGTCGGATTTGAGCGAAAGTAGGGTGAATTGTACCGTCTTGGCTATTAATATTGCAACTCCCCTGGAATTGGCAGTGTGAGGGGCCTGGTAAAGCCATCCCACCCAGGGCTTTTTAAGGGTCAATAAGAGCTGGCCTGTAAGATGCGTCTCCACCAGGACTACCAAGTCCGCATGTTGCATTTTGAGGTATGCAAGGACTGCATTCCGTTTGGGCTTAGCTCTCACCCCCCTTACATTTCACGTGACACTTTATTTTGGGCATATCATGTACCATTGAATAATATAGACCCCGGAACCACCGCCGGCCGCCCCACGTATGGAAGGGCCCGCGTCCCCAGGAAACATCCACTTTTGCGTGGCCCGCCCCCACCCATCCCATGTAATCATCTTCCAAGTACCCGGATGCCATACATTGCCTATAACATTGAACATATACCTGCGAATATATCCCTTTTCAAAAAGAATGGTCATAACATTTCTCAACCAGCAATAAAACTTTAACATGATAAACATTAACACTCTGGACCGCCCAGACAGATGGAGCTCTATGAAAAATCCACCAGAACCCCACTGAAACCGGACCGCCCAGGGAAAATCAACTTGAGCTAAACATTTAGCGTTACAATTGGTATTTGAAAAAGCAGGACCCGAGAGGGCTCCCGCATCTAGGACGATTGTACGCTGCAAAACAAGCAACGGTGCTAGGAGTGAAACTCCCAGACTGATATGATCAGGATCTCGAGTATTGGGGAACCCATCATACAGGTAAAATTGAGTCGTTAGTCCGAGAGTCCATGTGAGCAGTGACTTGCAAAGGAAGCAAATTGTGTTGGGTAGTTTCTCTAGTCCTGAGGACAGCGTGCGATTAGGGAGATGTACCCACCCCCCTGAAAAAAAAAACAAAAAAAAAAGAAAAAAAAAGAAAAAAAAAAAACAAACTTTCAGCCAGGTATGGAATCTTTAGGATCAAGAAGGGGGGAGGGAAGGGTAAAGGACATAGGCGCCAGCTAAGTCCTCAGTCGGATCCAATGTGGATGTGTTCACAGTACCTGTAGCTGAGAGGATAAACACAGAGAAGAGTAACCTAGCGCCAGTGGTAGGTCACCCAGAGAATGTAACAAACATATAAAATAGATGTATAGCCTGTACCATCCATTCAAAAAATTATTAATGCATATACAGGAATGAAACAGGAAATAGAAACTACATAATAGTAATATCCCGTGCTGCTAGACAAACTGTAATTGGTGAAAACAGATCATACCAGGAAACAACATATAAAATGTCCAGCGCTCAGGCTATTGTTGGAAAACAAAATACAACAAGTATAAAAGTTTATGGTTTTTAATGAACCAATAATGAGCCAGTGGTTAGCAATAGTCCAAAGTAACAATATTTACTGTAAAAGAACCAGGTTCAGAGGCTCTGTTTAAAAACAAAAAAGCACACACTAAAAACTATTCAGAAATAATTCGAAAATTACGGACTCTTGGTGATGTTGTAAGTAATCAAATAAACATCAAAAAGGTGACAGAGGCATCAAACAGCAGGAGGTTACCACTGGAGATCCATCTAATGAGAGTATACGGAGACTGCTGTATAAAGTGTAAAAGCAAACATATGGACTCAGAGCAGGTGAAAGGAGGCAAGGTGGTGGAGATATGTCAAAGTACTCACTGGCAGGTAAGAGGGCTCAGAGCTGCCTCATATGGTGAAGACCTTGGCGCCATGAAGAATAACCGGGCTGAAGTAGAAGTGAAGTGGCCGCCGTGTAGAGATGTGTAGCTCCGCCGTGCGGAGAACAGCCTGGCCGGAGCTGTGTGTCGATGGAAGATGACGTCAGCACAGGGGAGCCGCTGTGGCGTCTGGGAAAGTAAAACGGAACCGCTGCTAGGCTGGGACGTGTCTCCACAAAGGTGAAGTCTCATCAGTGAGACCTGGTGACACTGCGCTGAGGTCGGAACTGACACTGGGAGGCCCTCCCAGTGTCAGTTCCGACCTCAGCGCAGTGTCACCAGGTCTCACTGATGAGACTTCACCTTTGTGGAGACACGTCCCAGCCTAGCAGCGGTTCCGTTTTACTTTCCCAGACGCCACAGCGGCTCCCCTGTGCTGACGTCATCTTCCATCGACACACAGCTCCGGCCAGGCTGTTCTCCGCACGGCGGAGCTACACATCTCTACACGGCGGCCACTTCACTTCTACTTCAGCCCGGTTATTCTTCATGGCGCCAAGGTCTTCACCATATGAGGCAGCTCTGAGCCCTCTTACCTGCCAGTGAGTACTTTGACATATCTCCACCACCTTGCCTCCTTTCACCTGCTCTGAGTCCATATGTTTGCTTTTACACTTTATACAGCAGTCTCCGTATACTCTCATTAGATGGATCTCCAGTGGTAACCTCCTGCTGTTTGATGCCTCTGTCACCTTTTTGATGTTTATTTGATTACTTACAACATCACCAAGAGTCCGTAATTTTCGAATTATTTCTGAATAGTTTTTAGTGTGTGCTTTTTTGTTTTTAAACAGAGCCTCTGAACCTGGTTCTTTTACAGTAAATATTGTTACTTTGGACTATTGCTAACCACTGGCTCATTATTGGTTCATTAAAAACCATAAACTTTTATACTTGTTGTATTTTGTTTTCCAACAATAGCCTGAGCGCTGGACATTTTATATGTTGTTTCCTGTAGCTGAGAGGATAACAGTCCAACTGATGAATCCAGATGTTCTTCGCTGTCCCCATCTTGCCATATGTCGGTTGTTAGGCAGAGTTGGACGGAGATGTTGTTAAGCAGGTGCTTGTCGGGGGAGCGCTCCTTCCTCCAACCAGGCGAACACAGCTTCAGGGGTGTCAAAGAAGTGCGCCTTGTCTTCCCCCACTACCCGAAGCCTGGCGGGAAAGAGCATTGCATAAGAGTAGTGGCGCATCCTCAGTTGTCTCTTGGCCTCAGTAAACAGTGCCCTCTTTTTTTTTTTTTTTGGACCCCCGCCGAAAAGTCTGGAAAGACTCTGATCTCGCCATTTTTGTATGGGATATTGCCCTTAAGCCTAGTTAGGCGGAGGACAGCATCTCTATCCCGAAAATTGAGCATTTTAGCGATAAAGGTCTTAGAAGGTGCACCTGGAGGGGGGAGTTTAGCGGCCAGTCTATGAGCCCGTTCGCCCATGAATGAGGTGGAGAATTCAGCTCTCCCAAAATTGATTATGAGCAGGCTTTCTAGGAACGAGGGGGGGGGTCTGAGCCCTCAGAGCCTTCAGGGATCCCCACAAAGCGGGAGGTTACACCTCCGGAGACGGTTCTCCATGTCGTCTTGTTTAGCCATTACCATGTTCAGCTGATGTTGCATGCGCTCAGTGGTGATTTGTAATGGTGGTATGTCATCTTCCACCTGACTGATGCGGGCCTCAGTCTCTGAGCTTCTGTAGGTCTTGGCGAATTAGGGATACATCCACCTTTATCTCCTCAATCTTGCCTCTTAGCATGCTCTTGCAGTCTGAAATAGCATCCAGCACTCGAGCAGTATTGTCGGCAGAGTCCACAGGAGGGGGTGAGTCGGCGCAATTTTCTTCAGAGGCCCCCTTATCCTGAAGTCGATATTTAGCCAGTTTCGCGGCCGCATCGCTTGCCTTTTTCGTGGGAGACATGCTGTCCAGTGTCCTAATGTAATGTCGGATCCAATTTTAGATTAAAGTCTATAAGAAATGCCCGAGGATATCCAGATACGGATCTATAGCAAGCAGAGCTCTCAGTGCTCCTCACACCATGCCGTCCAAGCCACGCCCTCCATTACATATTTCTACAAGAAGCATTGTTTATTGCCAGAATGCTCATCGCAAGGAAATGGCTCAGAGTGACGCCTCCCAATATTAGGGAATGGGTTGCATCAGTTAATGCTGTACTACCCTATAAAAAAAGAAATCTATGCTCAGAGGATGCCCTACAAAGTACGGAAAGATCTGGGATACTTGGTTAAATGAGGCTTCCACCTGTGATGAACTAGATGAGATTCCGCCTGACTAAAATAGGGACAGAGAGCTAATACTGCTAGTAGATTGTAATAACGGTGTTTACAGAGGTGAACCAATAATGTTTACGTGTACAAGTATATCCGTATCATATCCATTATGCTACCTAAAAATAGAAGGCCTAGTTACTTTTGTTATCTGTTTTATACTGTACTTACCTGATACCTGCATCACGAATTTGTTATCCTGTATCTATGAACAATCTTTCAATAAAGAACGTAATTTGTAAAAAAAAAAAAAAAGTATGTTTTCTTCAATGACGGGCACTGATACGGCGGCACTGATGGGCACCGATGGGCACTCATAGGCGGCATTGATTGGTACACATGGGTGGCACTGATGGGTACTTATGGGTGGCACTGATAAAATTTATTGGTAGCATTGCTGGGCATAACTAAAACATAATTGTGCCAATCAGTGCCCATTTGTGGGCACTGATTGGGCACATGTGGATGGCCATGGGGTACATACCTGGCCATCCACGTTGCCCCTTCCCTGGTGGTCCTAGTGGCGATCCCTGGTGGCCCAGTGTGGTGATCTGAGGGGGGGCTGCGCTGATAAACAATCAGCACAGACCCCCCCTGTCAGGAGAACCGCCGATCGGCTCTCCTCTTCTCGCGTCTGTCAGACGCGAGTGCATGTTGGCGTTCTTTCACTTGGATGTTAGAAGTTGCAGTAGTAAATACAGCTGGATAAAACAAAAACAGTCTTCATTTCAGGTTGCAAAGCAACAAAATGTGATTTTTAAAATGAGCAATATTATGCAAATATGCAAGCAGTATAGATTAATCTGTTAAAGCGCTAGTGTTTATTTAGGGATTATATTACACTTTAGGGGCAATAGTAATTTCTGCAGAAAAAGAATGGACATGTAACATTCTACAGTTTAGCAATATTACACTATTCAAGTATCACTGTTGAAAAATTTATTTAAAAAAAACAAAAACAAAAACTTACAATATTGCAAAATACAGGTACAGACACCTAAGGAATGTACAAAGATGAATCTGTAATAAATTATTCAAAAGGCATGATGACAGGCAAACTGCATATTTTTCAATGTCCCCCCCCCCCCTTTTTTTTTTTCGCCAGCCATTATGGATCTTCTGGTCTTCATGACTTCTGGACAACTGTAGGTGCTGCACAGTCAGTAAACAGCTCTCTATTCAAGAGTCCTTTAGAACATTCCTCCTCCCATGCCACCCATGCCACCCATACCGCCCATTCCACCCATGCCAGGATCCTTCTCTTCTTTTGGTATTTCTGTCACTACGGCTTCTGCAGTTGTCAAGAGAGAAGCTACACCTGCTGCATCCATTAGAGCAGTCCGTACAACCTAACAAAAAAAAAAAAAAAAAAAAAGCCGATTAGAAAAAAAAACAAAAAAAAAAACAAAAAAAAAAAAGCTATAGAATTACATTTCAACATTTCAATATACTTACAACACTATTCGGAAAAGCTTTACTATGCAGCCCAGTCAGGCTAACTTTCCACTTTAAAGAGGTCACAGCACAAGAGTTTGGTTGAAAAAAACAAGTGCACTTTAAAAAAAAGACAAATTTGAGTTGGTGCAGGTTTTCTGCCTCCCCACCCTTTGTGCGCAGCCTGGGATGTAAAGCATTACCTTTCTCCCCTATTCCAGACAACAGTTCACACAGGCCCTCTTTTTACTGGCTACGTATGGTATGACCCTATTCTGTCTCATGTATAAGGCACACTCAACAACCTTCAACTATCCATCAAAATATGGCTCATTCACAGGAATTAATGGGCCCATGGCAAGCATGCCAGGTAGAGGCCCGAGTGGGGAAGTTTTCTGAGCAAAGAATGTGCGATGCTGGGTGAAGCTGCACAGTAAAAATCCCCAGAACAGGGGAAGAATTTGTATTTTACATATTAGACTTTTTAAATGATTTATAATAAAAAAAATGTAAAGTGGTAGTAAATGCAGTATTTTTTTTTTTACCTACAGGTAAGCTTATAATAAAACTTACCTGTAGGTTAACTACTTGCCGACCAGCCGCCATCATACGGTGGCAGGTTGGCTCCCCTGGGCGAATCACCGTAGATGTACGGCGGCTGCTTTAAGGGCTATAGGGGGCGTGAGCGCGCGCCTGCAATGTCCACCAATCACCCACGATCGCTCCTCAGAGAGCCAAGAACAGGAATTTGTCAATGTAAACAGACAGATCCCTGTTCTGCCAGGCAAGTAGAGAGAGATCAGCTGTTCTTAGTGATCAGGAACAGCGATTGCTCTACTCCCAGTCAGTACACCCCCCCCCCCAGGAAACACTTTACCCCTTGATCACCCCCTAGTGTTAACCCCTTCCCTGCCAGTGACATTTATACAGTAATCAGTGGCTATTTTTTGCTCTGATCGCTGTATAAATTTCAATGGTCCCAAAAGAGTGTCAAAGTCTCCGATCTGTCCGCCACAATCCCGCTGAAAATCGCATATCACCACCATTACTAGTAAAAATAAATTTAAAAAAAAAAAAAAAGCCATAAATCTATCCCCTATTTTGAAGACTTTATAACTTTTGCACAAACCAATATACACTTATTGTGATTTTTTTACCAAAAATATGTAGAGGAATAAATTATGGCCTAAACTGATGAAGCACATATAGCCATCTCAAAAAGTAAAAAAAAAAAAAAAAAAAGTAGGAAAATGTAATATAATGCATTTGGGTGGCAAAAAAAAAAAAAAAAAAAATGAATGCAACCTACTCACTAGGGGGTGAAACTTTGGGGGGATCTAGGATGGAAAAGGACCTGGGGGTCCTAGTAGATAGGCTCAACAATGGCATGCAATGCCAAGCTGCTGCTAACAAAGCAAACAATATTGGCATGCATTAAAAAGGGGATTAACTCCAGAGACAAAGCGAATTCTCCCACTCTACAAGACTTTGGTCCGGGCTCATCTGGAGCATGCCGTCCAGTTTTGGGCACTAGTCCTCAGGAAGGATGTACTGGAAATGGAGAGTACAAAGAAGGGCAACAAAGCCAATAAAGGGTCTGGATGATATTAGTTATGAAGAAAGGTTGTGGGCACCGAACTTATTCTCTCTGGAGAAGAGACGCTTGAGAGGAGCTATGATTTCAATTTACAAAATACCATACTTGTAACCCCACAATAGGGATAAAACTTTTTTGCAGAAGGGAGTTTAATAAGACACGTGGCCACTCATTAAAAACTTAGAAGAAAAGAAGTTTAAAGCGGGGGTCCACCTAAACCGCCAAAAAAAATATTAAAAGTCAGCAGCTACAAATACTGCAGCTGCTGACTTTTAATAAATGGCCCCTTACCTGTCCCAGGGTCCAGCGATGTCGGCAGCCGACGCCGAGAACCCGCTCGGTTCTCGGCAGCTGCCGCCATCCTAGGTGAGGGAATCAGGAAGTGAAGCGTTGCGGCTTCACTTCCTGGTTCCCTACTGCGCATGCGCGAGTCGCGCATCGTAACTGGTCCCCGCCATCTCCTGGGACCTGTGTGTTTCCCAGGAGACAGCGCGGAGGGACAGGAAGAGGCATAGACTCCCATGGGAGTCTATGCTGGAAGTGGGTGCAAATACCTGTCTTAGACAGGTATCTGCACCCCCCTCCCCCTGAAAAGGTGCCAAATGTGACACCGGAGGGGGGGAGGGTTCCCAAAAGCGGAAGTTCCATTTTTGTGTGGAACTCCGCTTTAACAAACTGCGTAGAGGGTTCTTCACTGTAAGAGCGGCAAGGATGTGGAATGCCCTTCCGCTATGGTTTCAGCTAGGATCATCGATAGTTTAAAAAAACAAAACACCTGAAAGACCGCAACTTATAGAGATATACAATGTAATACTGACATAAATCACACACATTAGGTTGGACTTTATAGTAGGTGAGGTTAAAAAGAAACAACTATGTAAGATTTTTGTTATTCTAGTGTTACCTTAGTGGGGTCAATGATGCCTTTTTCCACCAGATCAACAAATTCCCCAAGCATAGCATCATATCCAATGTTAACAGGGCTCTGCAGGATTTTCTCAACAATCAATGATCCTTCAACACCAGCATTCTTCGCTATCGTCATTGCAGGGATTTTCAGTGTTTTTCTGATTATTTCAATTCCTATTGGGAAAAAAACAAAACAAAAAAAAACCCAGGAGCATATTATATCATTTACAACTTCAGCAGTAAAAAAAATAAATAAAAATCAAACCAAGAGATACCCAAATCTATATACAAATTGCAGAACCACCAAGAAATACTGGTAACTGAAGTGCTCAGGATGTATGAGACATTTTCTCCTTAAAACCCAGCCTTATTTTACATTACAAGTATTGAACATTACCAACACTGATTACTAGCAGTCTTCCTTGGTGATTGGACATAAAGTAGATCTAAATCCTGCTTGGGTGACAATTGTTTTGCAGGGATTTGCTTCCTCATGTCAGACCCTCCACCAAGGAGAACGAATAGTACAGTAGTGAAATCTTCAAATCTGACTCAAAATCTTCTTAGAATAGCAGACAGAGGTAGCTGTACTACAGATCTCAAACTCCAGATATACAGCTATGAGGATGTTGGCACAGAAGGGTCCAGGCACGCGCACACACACCAGGAAGTGTATGATTTAGACAGCAATTGCAGCATTACCAGGTACTTTAAAGAAAGCATAAAAAAAAACAAAAAAAAAACAAAAAACACCACACAACAAAATGAAAAACTAATTTTGAAGTTACATGAACATGCTAAAGCAAATACGATGTTAGTATTTGGGCCTAGATCTTCAACAGTTGCAGGCAAACATCTACCTATAAGACACTGCCAACACAGCTTAAAGTGTGGTGCAGCATTTCCTTTCTTTAGAAGGAGGTATCAAGTCCAATAAACAGGAGATTCAACAACTAGGGATCTCTATGTACACCAAGTGCTTTTGATAGCCCCACTATGAAACCAGCATTTTGGCCTTCCCTCTCCTTAATGCTAAATGCGACAGGCAGCGTCACTTAACAGCAAGACATGTTAAATTTGGTATCTGTAGACAAGAAACGCCTTGGATTCAGGGCTCCTGGAAGAGGACCAGTTACGTAAGCAGATAGCTGTATGCCAGCAATACTGTATAATGTCCGGGTGGCAGTTTACAGATCTATGCATTGTTTTTGTTTTTTTAAATAAGATTAAGATGGTTGTAAATTCAAAGGCCTTCTAAAAAATAGCTCATAGCTTTAAGAGGTGTACACAGAAAGACTATGCTTTGGGAAGTAAATGGGTATTCTAATATATAGGAATATGTCTAAGCCATACATTTGAAAAGTCCCAGGTTGGTCCGCTGTAAAAGATCAACTACTATTTTTATGCTTTGCCTACAATATATACACATCCATTTCCTGGGACATGACTGCGGTTTTCCAAAATTTGACATTCCCAACATAAGCTGACAATTAAACAATAGGAAATAGTCATAAGTACCAATTTTTTGATCCTCGTTAGATGGTATCAAAGAGTCCAGTGCTGGTATACAACGCAACAGTGCACATCCACCGCCTAATACAATGCCTTCTTCTACTGCTGCACGTGTGGCATTCAAAGCATCTGTTACTCGGTCCTTCTTTTCATTAACTTCAACATCACTGGTTCCACCAACCTAAAGTGTGTTCAATATATAAATTAATGGCTGCTCAAGTGTAAACATTGAAAAGAAAAGAAAAAAAAAATACAAAAATACACAAAAAATAAAATTACCTTTAGTACAGCAACACCATCAGAAAGCTTAGCAAGTCGCTCATTTAATTTTTCTTTTTCATATTCACTGGTTGTAGATTCCAATTGCTCCTGGATTTCGATAATTCTTTTCTCAATCTGTGACTTGTCTCCCTTTCCTTTCAATATCATTGTGTCATCCTTTGTAACTATAACCTCTCCCACCTTTCCAAAGTCATGTGGCTGAATGTCTTCAATAGTCAAGTTGAGAGCCTCTTCTCCAAAAACCTGTGTATACAAAAATAGAATATTTTTATGCTGCGTTTCACGCGAAAATAAGACCTACTGTGATTTTCGTGGAGGGCTGCAATATAAGCCCTACCCCGAAAATAACTTAACTTTAACCTAGCTTAAAGTGGTTGTAAATGCTAGAATCCACTCTCCTACAATAGTATACAATGTAAAAGGTGTATATTTCTGCAACACAACTGTATCAAATACCTTCTGTACAGCGCCGCTCAGCTGATCTTTTCTCCTGGCTGTCAGCGGGGGATCTCAGCCCCCCCTCCCTGCAGTGTTCAGAGCAGGGAAGACAGCTTGGGGCGGGCCATGGAACTGCTGGGTGTCAGCGGGGGATCCCCCCCCCCCCCCCCAGGAGCTCAGCTGATCTATCCTCATCTCCCTGTCAGCGGGGTATCTCGACCCCCTCCCTCTGCAGGCGCTCAGCTGATCTTCGCTGCTTTGCTCTTCTCTTCAACGCCTCGGGGCAGGCCATGGAAGCACCAATATAAGAAGGTATTTGCACAACTATACCACAGCAACACACGCCTTTTACACCACACAATCCTGTAATAGAGAGGGTTCCATGATTTCACAACCACCTTTACTATGTTCATACTGGAGATTCCTGCATGGCAAGCCCTACACTGAAAATAAGCCCTAGTGTGTTTTTGGTTGCTAAAATTAATATAAGACCCGGGCTTATTTTCAGGGAAATACTGGTATGTGCACATGCAACCCTAGTTATATATCTAAAGATTGTATTCAGCTTCCAAGATGGTTTACAAATCCAGTAGCACTTTTATTACACATTCAAGTCAAATCCTACCCCTCAAAGCAACACACAAGGTGGAATATAGGATACCATGCATTTTTGTAGGTACTAATGACTGCATTGACAGAACGCTGAAATAAAAATACTTGCCAACTTAAATTAATTTGATCATACACAAGTCGTTTTTTTTTGCCGATATCTGTAGGCAATGAACCTCTTCACCTTCCTGGAGAAACAAGCTTCACAAATTTATATATATTTCTTTTATTCATCTCCCGATTCTTCACTCCACCTCACTTTCATCTAAAGCCTTTGCAGAAGCAGTACATCTAGGCAGATTGGTGCAACCTCGGTAAAATTTTGAGTCTGTAGATTTGCTTCATGCAACAGATGCTGCATGGGGAGCTCCCCTTGGCAGTTAGCTAAAAAGGTACTACTAGGACCTAGGACTACTGCTATGGAACCCAGTCCCTAAAGACCCTCTTGGGTGTATGCCCACCTTAACCACTTCAATACTGGGCACTTTCACCCCCTTCCTTTCCAGACCAATTTTCAGCGCTGTCACTTTGAATGACAATTGTGCGGTCATGTAACACTGCACTCAAATGACATTTTTATCATTTTTCCACCACACAAAGAGAGCTTTTTTTTGGTGGCATTTAATCACCGCTGGGGTTTTTATTTTTTACGCTACAAATAAAAAAAAGAACAAAATTTTTTCAAAAAAATGCTTTTTTCTTAATTTGTTATAAAATTTTGCAAATAAGTAATTTCTCGATAAATTTTGACCAAAAATGATGCTGCTACATTTCTTTGGTAAACATAACCCAAATCAGTGGTTTTTGGTGTTGGCAGTGATGGGGGACAGATTTTTTTATTGGGACAAAAAATGGACAGGGTTATATTAGTGGTGCTTGGTGTACTTTTGTATGGTGATCTGCAACAGCTCTCTGTGTAAAATCATGCTCACACAGAGCTCTCACAGATCTGCAGATTCCCCCTTCCCCGACACTGAGCTCTCGCTGAGCTTGGCGGGGAGACCTGTCACAGAGACATGTGTCTCTGTTTACATTGTGATGGCTGGAAACCGCCGTCAGGTGATCGGGAGGGCCAATCACAGCACCCATATCCCGGTCTCATCCATAGGGAACTACCCTTCCTTGTAACAATGGCACAGATCGGGTTCAATTCAAGCTCTATTTCAGGCACTTAACAAGTTACCTACTTAACAAAAGCATCTATGCCACATTTCCTATGAGAGATTAGTCTTAATTTAGCCTTCATGGTCAAGAGCTCAGAAATGCTCTGTCTCTTCTCCTACTCCTGTTTCTCAACCAGAGTCAGACCCCAATATGCTGGTCCTGAGGAACACTGCTAACTGGACTAGATGAGAATGAAGAAGTGAGGCAGGGTTGGAAGAAGTGGCAGAAGATTTTTCTCCCCCATATTGCCAATATGTTGAAGAGGGAGTTTCATGCAACACATGCTTGCCAATGTTGAAGTTCATTGCCTCTGTCCAAAAAAGCCTTGGCAAAGTGCAAGTTGACTGTCTTGCCTCACCCTCTTGAGCACTAAAAAGACCTTCCAAAACTTCCACAAACATCCCCTGTTCATGAACAGATAGAATGTGCAAAAAGGTGGCCTATCCCAGTGGTAGACCCGTTTTCTCTCTCCTTAACAGCTTACTGTTTGTACTTATTCATTTTCCTTCTTTTAAAGATTCTGCTAACAGGAAATTTGAGACAATCCTAAAAACACTATTTAACCTGACTGGCCTAGCCCCGCAACTAGGTCTTGCTGCCATTTCTTTTTTGTGTCAAACTATAGTTAACTTGACTATACCAATTAATAACCAAATGACCCTGTTTTTCAGCACCGTGTGGTTTCAAATCAATTACAACAACTGCCCTTTACTCTTATTTGTGTAGATGCCCTGGAATATGGCAAATATCCTGAACAATTTTAATCTCCATTCATGTGCACAGAATTCTCTGGTTGAAGGCTTGGACAGCAAAAGCAAAATGACAAAAACCTACCTCCTCAGGAGCTCCTAGGGCCTCTAAACGTAGAGTACCTTCACGCTTTATCTAAGCTGCAAGTTCAGACTTTCCTTTCAGCACAAGGCTTGGTCAACAAATGCCAAAAAAGCCCTCTCCAAGCGTGCCACCCCCATTCTGGCCACGTCTTTCCATCAACCAAGATACCGTCCACACAACTTCCAGCCGCCCCACATCACTTCCTCCCTGAGCACCGGAAGTGACCTCACTGGACCAGACCTCAGGCCACCTTAAAAGAACACCACTGGCTGCTTGGCTGTGCCTCCTGCCCAGACACTACCCATGGGGTCCATGCAGGATCACCGCCCCCCACAGGAGAGAGCACTGAGGCCCCAGAGCCAGTCTGAATCCCCTCCCCAGCACACTGTCCGGAAAGACTCACCCGAATCAAACCTCCAACACCGTGTAACCCACATTCGAGCTACATGAGACAGGGAGATGGAGTCCCAGCATTCATCTTAAGATTACCCCCAGACTGGGGGACTCTAGATGACCCAAGCCTTCTGCATCCTCAGGTTCACTGCCCCTGTTACCAGGATGCACCAGCTGGGAGGGCTCCTGCCACCTAGCACGAAGGCCAGACAGAAAATAAAAAACATCCTTAAGCTTCCCTGTCTTGGCCGAGGAAACACATATACTGAGGGGCTGTTGGATGTGGGCTTTTTTTATCATGTGGATCATATGTTTCCTGTGCTAGGTGGGAGGAGCCTCTCGCTCTGTAAGCCATCCCGGATGACTTGGAAAAGGTCCACTACAGTTTGCATGTCTCTGGGTCAGACATCCCAGACCGGTGGGTTAAAAAGGGGTTTTTAAAGGGTACAAAATAGATTCCCAAACTCTACCATCTCACCACCTTCTTCAAATCAAAAACTGTCCAAGGACAGTCAGATTTGCAAGAGGCCCTAGTCCACTTTGTGTCACAAGGAGCTGTTTTACCGCCACGGTTCAGATTCAAGGGATTCTACTCAAAACCCATCAAAAGGTATCCATCCTATCCTGGACTTAAATCCCTCAACAATTTCCTTAACATTCCAAAGTTTCCTATGGAATCTGTAACAGTCATGCATACTGGGTTAACGCATAGCTGTGTGCGTAGCAGCCCATTTGGTCATGTCTCAGCTATGTTGTCTTGCGAAGGGCATATCACAGTGACCTTGCCCCCACCTTTTTCTTTCAGTTATGCAATACACAAACTGATGATGACTGAGGCCAGGTCCCTGTCAGTCCAGTGATCAGACACCCAGACCTTTCCATTACCCAAGCCACAATTTCAGGCTGAAAACTCAAATAAAAAACAGTCACCCTCCCAACCCAGAAAACCAACAGATACCCGTCATAAAATAGCTCAATTCACAGAGTGCAGACAGTTTAACAGTGATAGTTCTGAAACTTAAGCATGTTTTGTAACTTCCAAAATAATAATAGCACAGCCATAATATGGACATATTTAATTTCCTCAGATAATTTGTAGTGTCAAGTCCAGACAACCCTATGTCAGATCATATGGGGAAACACTGCTAACCCTTCCTTCTCCTAGATAAAATATACACATCGGAAACCTGTCATGTTTATATTTGTTTTGAAGCAAATTTCCCGCTGGACCACAATATGGATGTTAGCAGTCTGTAAACAGCAGAGATGCAGTAAAAGTCAGTGGTGTCAGTTAAAGGGTTAATTGCTTGATTAGCCCAGTGCCAAATCTCTCCCAGACTGCTGGCACCTAGATTGGGTCACGCAAGCTGGAAAATCTTTGTGCCGGGTGCAGCTGAGAGTGGCATTGTTACCCAAGTGACAGCATGGTGCGAGATTGGCCAGTCCTTTGTCACGAGTTAGTGAGGAGGGCAGGGATCTGATACCCGCGTTTGTCACAATCTGCAAGGTCAATAATGGCCTCCATGGGACAAGGGGGGAACACATGGAATCCATGGACATCCAACATGCTTACCCACATGTTCCCATATACCCACCTTATCAGCGATTGCTATGCTTTGAGGTGCTCTCTCTCTCCCTGCATTTTCAATGCTCCTATACTCCCAAACAAAGGAAGTCCTTGTCCTGGTGGATCACCACTTCAACTTTTCAGATATTTGTAAAAATATTTGAAAACCATTTATCATTTTCCTTTCGCTTCACATCTATGTGCTACTTTGTGTTCTATCACATAAAATCCCAATAAAATACATATGTTTTTGGCTGTAACATGATAAAATGTTTTCAAACTGCTTAAGAGGGAAAAAAAAAAAAAAAAAAAAAAAAAAAAAAAAAAAAAGGTAGAGCACTGCCCAATTCACTATGTACTAGTGTCGGTATCGGCACCGATACCGAGCATTTGCCCAAGTACTTGTACTCGGGCAAATGCTCCCGATGTGTCCCCCGATACCTAGAGAACAGCTGTGATCGGCGCGTGGGGGAGTTACAAGATTCTCCCCCAGCGGCTTTCACCAGCTTTAGTGACATACAGCGGTGATCGCTCACAGCTGACTGTCACTGCATCCTCCTCCGTGCCCCCTCCGTTCCTCTCCGCTGTCCCCTCCGTTCCTCTCTCCTTATCTGTCCCCTCCGTTCCTCTCTCCTTATCTGTCCCCTCCGTTCTCCCCCTCAGTTCCTCTGTCCCCCTCCTCCTTCCTTTGTGTATGGATAGAGTCAGCTGACTCTGTCCATTCACATAACTGAAACATTGTAATCTCCTGTGATTACGATGTGTCAGTTTATGAATGGAGAGAAGCCGCTGTCTTCTCTCCATTCATTCTCAGTGCAGCTGAGGCTGCAGAGAAAGGGACTGGGGAATCTCTATCCTCTGTCCCTTTCTCTGTCTCAAGGGGGAGATATCAGAGGTCTGTTAAGACCCCTGATATCTCACCAAAGCCCCCCAAAAGGGCTGATTAAAAAAAAAAAAAAAAAAAAGAAGAATAAAAAAATATTATTGTAAAAAATTACACATACAACGTTCACCCCCCCCCCCCCCCCCCCCAAAATAGCAAAAAAAAAAAAAAAAAAGAAGTATCGGTAATCGGTGAGTACTGGAAAAAAAAAGTATCGGTACTTGTACTCGGTCCTAAAAAAGTGGTATCGGGACAACCCTATGTACATACTAATAAAGTAAAGAAGCTTAAAAACAAGCCCTCTATAGCTGCGGGTATCTGCAAAGTTTACAGAAATAAATTTATTTCAGGAACTTGGCTCATTCTGTTGTTCCCTTCCATCAGTGTCTTAGTAGCCTTCCAGTCTCTAAAGTAAAAACAGAGCATGGCGGGAGGGAGAGCAGAGTGCTTAGACTAATAAAATTACTTGAGTTTCTCTGGTAAACCTTTAGCCACCCTACGACCAGCATGCTTCTTCATGTACAAACAACTGTGGCCAAAAAATGTGATGAACTTGGGGTAAACACTTTCCAAAAAAGGAGACATTGTGGGGGTGTTTCTGCCGCCCTGGCATTTCCAAAGCCGGGTACACACTAACCCGTGGGTTGAAGGAAAAAAAAAGTTGTCCGCTCTGGTCAGAGTCGCAGTACTAACCATGCGAGATTCGTTCAGCGTTCTCCCCTGCTGAGCAGGAGGGATGCCCCCCTCGCCAGAACACTCCGATCAGCGCTCTTTGCCATTGGCTGAGAGCGCTAATCGGGCACCGGTTGGATACTGGTTTTCCAGCATGCACCTTCAACAGACCAACATGCACACAGGCTGAATGTCAGCTGTTTTTTTTAAACCAGCTGTTGTCTCCTGACATTTAGCCTGTGTACCCAGCTTAAGTCTGTTTATTTTTTCTTAAAAAAAAAAAATTAATAATTTCATTTTGGTACAGTGTTACATGGCAGAGTAATTGTTAAAGCGGAGTTCCACCCAAAAGTTGGGTGCTTAGTTTTGAGTGGGACTTCCTGTCCCACTTCCATCTGTGGGCCGCCTAGGCGACTCCTCCTAGGTGGCCCCTCCCTCTCAGCAATCTTCTGGGACACGTCACAGAAGAATGCCTGTCCACTGGGAGCGCGCAGTGCTAATCGTGCATGCACAGTGCGTGCCCTGCCGTGAAGCTGCAAGCTGCCACGGTCGTGTGCCCACAGTTTCAAAGGAGGCGCCATGGAGAGGAGCGAGGCTCCGTGCAGCCGCATCGCTGGACCGTGGAACAGGTGAGCTTCTCTTTATTAAAAGTCAGCAGCTAAACTTTTTGTAGCAGCTGACAAAAAAAAAAAAAGCCTGGAACTCAGCTTTAAACTATCACAGTACTAAAACGTAAGAAAACAGCTGGATAGGAAGGGAATGCAACATGCCAGTCCTGAAGTGGTTAAACAGTATAAAACTGTTGCCCTCTGCTCAACCACCCAAAAACATGGAAGACCAGGAGACTTTTGGGTCATTAATGCAGACATTTCTAGTAAAGTCAAGGAGGGGCACATTACAACGAGTGTTTGAATTTGGTAGTCAAACCACACCACAATTTAAATTGGTTTTCCAAAATGCTATGCCAACTTACAACTCCACCTGAAGCAATGGCCATATCCTTAAGCTGATTTTTTCGATTATCACCAAAACCTGGGGCTTTCACAGCAACTACCTGAAGACCAACTTTCAGCCTAAAAAGAAAATGTTACAGTCAAATATATATTACCATACAATACATCCAAAGAAAAAAAAAAAAAAAAAATTATTTGAAAAAAGTGTCCCACCACCTCAACTTTATTGTAATAAAAATCAGGGGGACAATTCAAAAAAGTAGGCAAGGTGTTTTGGGGGTCCATAAAAGACCCCTTAGTTAAGGCTAGAAAACAACGTGAATAGACTAAAAGTGAACTGAACCTTTAAAGTGGTTTCTTCCAAAGTGAATCAAGCATAGGCCTTCTCAGCAGCTGGTTTGACATACTGATCTACAATTGTTTTGCCGATCTCCTCAGACAACTCTTTCGCCTTCTCTGGTCTTGGTTCAGTGTGGTGCACACAATGATACCAAACAGCAGAGTGATTCAATTTTTCCCCATGCACATATGCTGGCTGACTGATCACAACATTCAAGATGTGCGGTTGAGGTTTGAAATATCATGCCAATTCAATTTATCATCTTTTCTAGGGGGATCAACAAAATGTCCAGGCCATTTTACAATATCGTTGAAGAATAAGCATTAATTTATCTATGGTCAAACTTTGTCTCTAACATACCACAGGCATGCAGGTATACATGAGACAAATGCTGGTAATACATTAGCTTTTCAGGAGGCATAAACAATTGTCTAACACACACACCAAATTTATATATAATCAGCAACTGAATATAGTCATTAATGCAGGTGAACTATAGCTTTCCCTTCATTACCTGTTTAAAACTAAAGTACTCAAAGCTTCCCCATCAACATCTTCAGCTATAATAACTAAAGGCTTGCGGTGGGCATTGGCAATCTCAAGAGCTGGAACTATAGACTGAACACTAGAAATTTTCTTTTCACTAAGCAGAAGATATGCATCTTGGAATTCACATTTTTGACCTGCGAAGAAAAAAAAAAAAAAAAAAAAAAAAAAAAGTAAAATGCAGATGTTGCTGCTTGTCATGAAAACATATCATTAAAGCTGGCCTTAGATGAATAGAATTTTGAAAGAAAATTCTTAGACAAATTCCCAGAACATTACTTTGTCATTCGAAAGATTGTTTTTAACATTGGATTTTGGAACGAATGGACTTTACCAAACGAAAACCAAACCACATACCACTGTTAGAAATGTGTTTGATCGAGAAAGAATTTCCATTTCCTTCAAATTTTCTCATCACTGCGGTGGAAAATAAATGTCGATTTGACCCACTAAATGTTTAGAATAGCAAAGTATTTTCATTTGAAATTCCACCCATCGCTGACCAGCTTAAAATGGTTACCCATATACCCAGTTAAATGACTGTCCCCAGATGCAATGCCTTCCTCACCATTGTCAGTAACCTCTGGAGTGCAGATCGGGATTCAGAGGAAAGGGAGATTTAGACTAAACACACGTCTAAATCTACCCTAAATGTTGCATAAAAAAAATAAATTGTTAAAAAAGCTAATAAATCCAGGACTATTCCAGCCTTTTGTCATTCAGCCAATTAAGGCTCACACGAGAACACAAGTACCATTTAAAGAAGAAATCTAGCAGACATTTTTTGGCAAGATATTTACCCACCTTGCATCTGTACACAAGACGCAAGGAATGGAGCTGGGTGCCAGGAGAATGTAACTCCAGTGTGCACTCACAAGAGCTACATCATCATCATCAATGACCATCCGATAGCTGAAGGAAGATGCTGGACTCATGCCAATCACAGGCCTCACTTGACAAATCTGCCATAATGTGCAAGTATACTATGCACAAAATATGCAACATATATGGCAAATTCTCTGGGGCCTTCAGTTGAATAACCTGTCAATTCCATACCTTGGAGGAGTACAGTACTGGACACCGGCATGCTCCCTCTCATATCTACCATTACTACTCTTGTGAAATGTTTAACCTAAATACCATTTAGGCAATACTTTAGTGTATTCCTACCATTCTACCACATTTCGGACCTCTTTGGATGTTCTACTCAGTTGCTGGAATGTTCATTGTTTGTGCATCTATAGCCACTGTAACCATTTACATTTGTAATTTCCTTAACCCCTACACGCCTAAGCCTTTTTCTGACAAAATCAGTATTTTTTGCTAGTAAAAAATTACCCAAACACAACCACTTTTTTTTTTCTTTTTTTAGCAGAGACCCTAGAGAATAAAATGGCAGTTGCTGCAATATTCTATGTCACACTGTATTTGCACAGCAGTCTTTCAAATGCATTTTTTTTGGAAATGTTAGGAATAAAAATAAAAAGGTAAAGTTAGCCCAATTTTTTTTTTGTAGAATGTGAAAGATGTTACGCCAAGTAAAAAGATACCCAATCAAATTTTTATAAATAAAAATAGATACCCAACATGTCATGCTTTAAAATTGCGCACACTTGTGGAATGGCGACAAACTACAGTACTTAAAAGTCTCCATAGGTGATGCTTTAAAAAATATTTTAAAAAGTTACCTATTTAGAGTTAAGCATTCTAGTGCTAGAATTATTGCTCTCGCCCTAAACAAACGCTGTGATACCTCACATGTGGTTTGAAAACTGTTTACGTTTGTGAGCGTGACTTATAGATACGTTCACTTCTGCACACGATCACGGAGGGATGGGGCGCGTTAATCGTTTTTTTTTTTCACTGTTCCTATACATTTTTTTGATCACTTATTGCTGTCACAAAGGATGTAAACATCCCTTATGACAGGTACTCTTTTTTAAAAATATTAAGCACAAATTGATACAAACACACAAAAGTGCAAATAATGTGCATACATGTTGAAATTACTCCCAATACCACAAAATATTAAAAATTAGTCCATAATCATAATCACACATGTGAAATCTTGAAACAACTTACGACAACACCACAAACTCGTGCTCCTCCACCACACAGATTGCATGCTTACCAGAGGCAAGCTAAAATGGGCTTACGGCTGTTAACCCCGCCAGGGCCTTGTTCCAAAGAAATGGCGATGACAGCTCTCAGGTGCTTGATTTAATGAAGCAGGAACACACAACAAACAGCCAAGGGGACTCGATCATTCAGTGGTCTCGGTTGAGAACCAGAGGGTAACCATTCACAAAGTAAATTACAGTCATCAAACGCCGAGCTCGCCTGCATCACTTCCGGTGCCTCTACGTCCCTACATGTATCGCAGGTTTCTCTTTCCCCTGCACACACACAGCCAGCCTGTCAGTGGGGAAAGACGCCACCATATCATCCATGTGGGCTGCGCTCTGGGCCAGACATCACCGCAGTCCTGGCCTTCCCCAGGCACTGAACAGGGGACAGCAGCAACAAACCTACTCCCCCAGTGGAGGTGCCACTCTGGGTCAGAAGAGAAAGCGGAAATACTTAAACAGCAACAGGAGCCTTGCTCACGAGACTAGGAAAACCAGGTTGCAGGAAGCATGTTACACACACACACACACACACCACTCCGGAGGAAACACCAATACTGACACGGGGCATGGAGGACCGCCCTTTTATCCAGTGGGGATTAATGTGCGTTTCCTGTCCTGGGAGGAGGAGCCCTAGCTCTCATGGGCTGTCCTGGAAGACTCTTTGAGAAAATCCAGTTCTCAAGTTTAGATGCCAAATGCTCCGATTTCAAGGCGTTTAAACATTTCTTCCCAGATTTTGAAGAGTGCCTTCACTTTTGTAATCTTTATCATTACGTCATTCGGTGGAAAGCAATCATGCTTTATTTCCCAAGTAGTTATGCTTACTACGCTTAGTTGTGCCAATGTTGTGCTCTTTATTTTAATTTGCACAGCTTGTGCTTTCCCTACCATTATAACATTGTTGCTGCTACACTATTGCTTTAAGCAATACTGAACTGTTCAAAAGAAAGGGATTGTTTCTGTGACCATCTTATGGGAGATCAACATAGCTCAAGATCGGGGCGTGGCCAGCACCTGGGATGTGAGGACGTGCACAGCCTGAGCTCCGTCCGCACCGCACATATCCTGCTCAAATCCTGAGATCCAGGCCGCCATCCGAGGGTCCTATATACCCCCACAGCACCCGGAGAGCACTGAGACCGTCAGGGGATGGTCAAATACGGCCCACCGATGGAAGAGGCCCCAGGAATCGGGCCGTCGGTACCGCCATGCAGGCCGCAACAAAATGGCGCCGATCAGCATGAGGGAGACACAGCGGTAGGCAGCCTCCACATCCTGGAAGCAGCTCATGGGGAAGGGTGAGTCACAAAGATCTCCCCCTACCTTAAGCCCAGAAGACCCTCTCTTATTCTCCCCTGTGGAGGGACATGATCCTCAATCCCCCAGAGCAGTCAGGGATGATGCAGGCCCTGCAGAGCCATCACTGTCCCAGATTATGGCAGCCATCCAGCACAGCCATGCATCTCTCACCACACAAATGGACACTATCAAAACAGAATTGTCCTTTTTGAAACAAGATGTCCACAATATTCGCCATAGAGTGACTAATGCTGAACAACGCATTAGTGATATGGAAGATGAGACACGTCCCTTACAGGGCTCTGTGAGGGAACTGCGGCAGGCCCATGAATACACTACAGATAAGCTCACTGACATGGAAGACCGCCTCAGAAGGAACAATTTGCGCTTTCTGGGGTTCCCAGAGGGTGCTGAGGGCAAAACACCAGAAATATTCATGGAAAGATGGCTGTTGAATGAGTTTGGGGCAAGCACCTTCTCACCAATGTTCGCCATAGAGAGGGCACACAGAATCCCCATGCGCCCTCTGCCACCTGGGTCCCCACCACGTGCCATGATCATAAAGCTGCTACACTTCCGTGACAGAGAGGCTATTCTCAGAGTAGCTAGAGAGAGGGGCAAAGTTTCCTTCAATGGCAATAATATCACCATTTTCCCAGATTTTTCTGTAGCCACGCAGAAGCAGAGAGCCACTTTTCTGGCAATTAAACGCAGGCTACGTGAGCTTCACCTTCCGTATGGCATGTTGTATCCTGCACGTCTACGCATCATCTACCAGGGCAAGGCCTATTTCTTTACGGATCCCAGAGAGGCATCACAATGGGTGGACACTTTAGCACATCCGAATCGCAGGAACCAGGAAAGGAGATCTCCCCCCCGATAGTGCCTTACTATACATGAAGCCCACCTGGAGGCCTTCACCACACCCCATTGCAGCTGATATGGGACTTTCTTTCCTGCATCCTCAGAAGCAGAAAATACAAATACATCTACATCTGCACGCAGTCGAGACGGGACTATAAATCCTGCATATCTCCGAAGGAGAAGATATATCCCACGCTGCCCTCGGATGCCACTCAGCAACCTATCATCCTCCGACTTTTATTTTTCATTTTTCTATTATTCTCAGTATTATTTTTTATCGCCATGATTTTTCAGGCCAAGAGACACCACACATTCTTTACTTTGCGCGGACAAACGCGGATGGAGGCCCAGAGCTGTGGGCCTTTCCACGTCTCCCAAGATTAGTTGGCTAGGGGTTTGAGCCATGGCCCTCTTGCCTAATAGGTTTGGTTATGGGAATAAAGCTCTCATATGTTGGGGGATGAGAGCCGGGAGGGTTAGGGAGGGGGGAAAACTTGTTGGGGAATACTTTGAGGGGTTTGGTTACAACGTTATGGTTATCTACAAACAGCACTGGTGTTCAATGGTATATGCATACTTTAAAAGTGATTCTCTGGTTCTACAATTTCTGCAATCTAGGATTGAGAGCCACAGATTGATGAGTAACATAACAGAGATATTTGTGTTCTGGTCTATTTCTCAGGGCTCGCTGGACCTCGCCCAGGGCGGGGTTCTGGCGGGCAATGAGAAATGGACTTGAATAGTCATGATTTGTTTATACGCATGTCTAAGCTCCGGGTAGTCTCATGGAATGTTAGGGGGCTTAACTCCAAGGTCAAAAGGTCACTGATGTTTGATTATTTGGCAAGACACAATCCACACGTGATCCTCCTCCAGGAAACCCACCTTCAGGGATCCAGAGTAATGGCTTTAAAGAGAGCTAAAATTGCCTATGCAATGCATTCTACTTATTCCACGTATGCCAGAGGCACATCTATCCTAATAGCAAAATCGGCCCCTATCACCATAAAGCATGTTAAAACTGACCCTAACGGATGTTTTGTTACTGTGGTACTTGAATTATGGGGTAAGCCTTATACGGTCACAAGCCTATATGTCCCACCACCCTTCACTAAGCTGTTCTTTGAACGGGTAATGAGTTCCCTCCTAGCAATAGCAGAAGGCCCTCTGTTGATAGCAGGGGACTTCAACACAGTACTCGACAATTCCATAGACAGGTTCAAGTGCTCCACATTGCCCCCCACACCCCTGTGCTCTTTTCTGGCCCAATTTGATCTGGTGGAGACCTGGAGGTGGAAGCATGCAGACGGGAGGGAGTACTTGTGTCAGTCCGAAACGCACGGTACTCTGTCCCGAATAGACCTATGTTTAGTTTCATCTGAGCTATTGAATAGGGTGACTGAGGCCAGATATCTCCCAAGGGCGGTGTCTGATCACTCTCCTTTAATGGTGGACCTTGCCCTGGGCCCCCCCACCTCATACGACTGAGCCCTCTGTGGCTAGCGGATCAGATGGTGGTGGATCAGGGCACAGTGGAAATGAAAGCATATTGGTTACGCAACCGTCAAAGTGTCTCTGTCCCATTGACCTGGGATGCCTTTAAGGCCACCACCCGTGGCATTTTTGCGGCGGCGATTGGGCAGGCCCGTAAGGCATCCCAGTCCAAATTAAAGGACGCGGAGAGGGATCTTAGAGCAGCTGAGGCTGCTTACTCTGCCACCCCTTCCCCAGCAACGCATAATACCTGGAAACACAGATCTAGAGACCTGGATCTAGTCCTTTTAGAGCGTACTCAGAAGAAATTACTATATCAAAATCAGCGAATCTTTGAGTTCGGAGACAAAAATAGCCGATTACTAGCGTATTTATCTAGGCCTGATTATCAACCGTGCAGTATTCCAAGAATTAAGAATATACCGAGTACAGTGGTGGAACAGAGTGGGGAAATAGTCGATGCTTTTGTGAAATTTTACTCTTCATTATATGCTACCAAAGCCCACTATACTATTGTAGAATTAGACGATTATTTGGCCGGTATCTCGCTACCGAGGCTCCAAGAAGAACAGGCCTCACTCCTTGACGATCCTCTGACAGAGGAGGAGATTGGTTAAGCCATACAGTCCTTTGCCAGAAACAAAACGCCGGGACTGGATGGCTTCCCCATAGAATGGTATATGCAATTTAAGGAACTTTTGATTCCCCATCTACTGAGAGTTTATAATTTTGCTATAAAAACAGGACAGTTACCACCCTCAATGTCAGAGGCATTGATTGTCCTCATCCCCAAACCTCATAAAGACCACCTATTATGTGAATCATATAGACCAATATCATTAATTAACTCAGATGTCAAGATTTTAGCCAAAGTGCTCACCCGGAGACTGAACTCAGTTATCACCACCATTATTGGGGCGGATCAGACTGGATTCATTCCAGGACGATCAACATCCATAAACTTACGGAGATTGTTCACAAACCTACAGGCCACCCATGATGTTGTGGGGACTAGAGCGGTGCTGGCCTTAGACGCACACAAGGCATTTGACTCGGTCGAATGGCCTTATTTACTGGAAGTCCTGGCGAAATTTGGGTTTGGAAATACCTTTATC
Organism: Lithobates septentrionalis; assembly: GCA_037952835.1. Lineage (NCBI taxonomy): Eukaryota > Metazoa > Chordata > Amphibia > Anura > Ranidae > Lithobates > Lithobates septentrionalis. The sequence continues at coordinate 625,895 of JBBDGP010002060.1, read as the reverse complement.
AAGTGGGTTCAACTATTATATTCACAGCCTACTGCTAGACTGCGGATAAATACATCAGTAACTGATCCATTCCTGATTAAACGGGGTACTAGGCAGGGTTGCCCCCTGTCACCGTTGCTATTTGCAATTGCGATAGAACCTCTGGCAACACTGATAAGATCCAGTGGGGAAATAAAGGGACTGACGATTGGGGGCCTAGAAGAGAAAGTATCTTTATACGCTGACGACATGTTAATATACCTGGCGGACCCTCAATCGTCACTCCCAACCCTGCTGGAAATTATTCGACAATTCGGCCTCTTCTCAGGGTTTCAAGTTAATTGGGACAAATCCCTTATGTTTAAAATAGATCCGGAAGCGGTGTTTACACCTCCTTCCTCTTGCCCGCTACAAATAGTTGACTCCTTCAGATACCTGGGGGTCATGATTCAACATCCTCTGTCCTCTTATAGTAAATATAATCTAGACCCACTTATTAGCAGAATGAAGAACACGCTGAAGACATGGACCAATCTTCCCCTAATGATATTAGGTAGGATAAATATCTTTAAAATGATATTCCTCCCACGTTTCCTATACATCCTATGTAATTCACCAGTGTATATCACCAAAACTAAATTTAAAGAGATTGACTCTATCCTTATCACCTTCATTTGGAAGGGGGGAGCGGTGAGAATTGCAAAAAATACTCTTCAACTGCCGGTGTCGGAGGGAGGATTGGCACTACCATGTCTTCAGACATATTACATAGCCGCACAACTGGTTCATGCCCATTGGTGGTTCTTCCCTGAAGCCAACAATGCGGCTACGTCCCTAGAAGCAGCCATACTCACCTCTTATGAATCCCTACAATATTTGGTCCACCGTCTATCTCTTAGAGGGAGGGAAAGCACTAAAATCCTTGAAATGACTATAAGAATTCTTAAACTAACTAAAATGCTGCCGGATACTGAGCATCGTATCTACTCCCCAAATACTCCATTATGGGGGAACCCAAATCTACAGGAATACGCCCGTAGGACAGATGGGGAATACTGGTCGAAAAAAGGGATAAAAACCATAATGCATTTATTCTCAAACAATAAGTTCAGGACATTTGAGGAATTTCGCCAGGACTACCAACTGCCACGCACAGCTTATTTTCTTTACTTGCAAATACGCCACACAGCAACCACCCAGTTTGGGTTGCGTAATATGACTGTTCGACTGTCTCCGCTAGAGCAATTATTAATTGATCCTTCCCATGACAAATTAATTTCCACATATTATAGAACTCTACTCCACACCACAACGCACAGACTCAGTAGCACGCTCACTAAGTGGAAGGCTGACATCCCTGAGCTGACGGAGGAGATTTGGCAGGACATACTTCCCCTGCAGATCCCCTCTGTCATCTCTTCCAGGGACAGGGTCATACAGACCAAACTATTATACAGGGCATACTTTACGCCATCCCTATTATTTAAACTTAAAAAACTACCATCGGCAATGTGCTCCAGGTGCAGCATCATGGAGGCCACCTTTTTCCACTTGATGTGGGAATGCACCGAGATCAGGCGGTTCTGGTCAGGGGTTACTGCTTTTGTCAGCTCCTTGACTCAATTGCCTAATATCTGCAATCCCCTAAGATGCCTGTTAGGATATGTGGATGATGAGAGTATATCCCAAAACAAGCAAACTTTCCTGAGAATTGTATTATTTTACGCCAAAAAATCTATTACTATTCACTGGAAATCACAATCCCCACCTACGATAGCAATCTGGCTAAACATGGTCAATCAGGCTATACCATTATACAAATTGACATACGAAGCCAGAGGATGCCCAAAAAAATTTCGCAAAATATGGGGTCTGTGGACTAGCTCTGAAAACACTATCACACCTACCGTATAAAACTAATAAAGAAATTCCAGTCAATGATACCAAGTTTATTAATAAAAAATAAAGATTAAACAGACATATACAACTAGTCAATATGAAAACATGTATGCCAAATGTATACCATTGTCTTACACTCTGTACTGCAATGAGCAATGTTTGCTCGAAATATGTGTATTTATGTTTGTATGTTTGTCTTGTACCACAAAACCAAATAAAAATTTACCTTTAAAAAAAAAAAAAAAACATAGCTCAAGATCTCTGAATGCAGAGTTTGAATTTGTTTAAGGCCCATTTTACATGGGGAAGACCCGCCAGCAGATCCACCTGCTTAACAGGGAATCTCTCCCCTGATCCTCACCGAGCAAGTGGATGACAGGTCCATGTCTGCTCCACTGATGCAGAGCGGACACAGCTAGCTGCTCTCTATGGGGCTGTAGGATGGAAACGGACAATCTGTCCGTTTCCATCTGACCTGCCAGATGGATGGGGAACGCATCTGCCTGTTTTAAGACACATGTCCACTGACATCCGCAGCTCCACAATGGAGGTTCTAATCGGGTCCGCCGTGTGAATGGGGCCTAACACACTTTAAAGTAGAAAGGAAAGAAAAGCACCCTACCTTTAGCAGTGTTTATAAAATAGGGAGAGATGTAGCCTCGATCAAACTTCAAACCTTCAATTATCTCCAGCTCATCATGAAGTGTTTTCCCATCCTGTAAAAATATTTAGAGGTATTCATTTATAACAAAGTAAAATACAGCACTTAAAGCGGGAGTCCGGCGACCAATTTTTTTTTTTTTTTTTTTAGGTTGAGACACTTTGCTAATCCCAAAACAATACTCACAGTTTGGGTGTAATATTTCCGCCTCTGTCTGTTTTCGTACTGAAGGATAACTTAAAAAATGTGATGCTGGCTGTTTCCATCTTGCTTGTGGGTATGTGAAGCCCACAAGCATTGATTTCCTGGATGTGGTGAATGCTGTTCATTCACAGCTTGTTCACACGCATGATCATTGTCTCGCACTGAATCTTGGGAAGCCTGACACTAAGTTCCCAGGAGACAGTGCGGCGCCGGGGAAAGGCAATAAACACGCCTACTCCCATGGGAGGAGAGACAGGAAGTGCCACAATAAAGTACAATATAAAAGGTAATTACAGCGATAAAAAAATTTTTGTGCGGCATTTGAACATTTATGCAATTAACTGAAGGGGGTAAGATTAAGTTAAAAATTTGAGTGGAACCCCGCTTTAACAAATATTTTCATGTTATTAATTTGATATTCAATATTTCAAATAGCATAAAGCCAATATAAATTCAACTAGGTGTTAAAGCGGTAGTAAACCCGCTGACTTTTTTTTTCCCTACACCTGTAAGGGAAAAGGCATAATGAGCTAGTATGCACCGCATACTAGCTCATTATGAGATACTTACCTTAGAACGAGGCGCCGGCATCTCACCCAGTCCACGCCGAGGGAGCTGACATTTCTCCTTGGCGTGTCTTCCGGGTATCGCGGCTCCGGCGCTGTGAGTGGCCGGAGCCGCGATGTCGTCACTCCCGCGCGTGAGACTTTTTTCGGGCAAGATCCGGCGGCTGCCGGGCTTTCAGCCGAGAATCCCCTGTGCGCATGCGCCGCTGCAGTCAGCGGCTCATTGCGAGGGGAATATCTCCTAAACCGTACAGGTTTAGGAGATATTTTTTTTACCTACAGGTAAGCCTTATTATAGGCTTACCTGTAGGTAAAAGTTTAAAAAATAGGTAAACAACCGCTTTAATGTGTAACAAACTGGCAGAAACAGGCAGGAGTACTTACTATCATGGGTGCTAGATATGGAGGGCTAAGCCACCGAGCAATGTAAACTCTTGTTGCCAATTATATGGTTTTGTTCAGTTGCATAGGGCCGAAATCCCAAATGCATGACAAAACCTAAATGCTGCCACAAGAGGGACTTCGCTCCCACAAGCTATTTTTAATCATTAATGGCGGCTGAAATTGAGCATTTCTCTTATGTAACTGAGCGTTTGAGCTTTGTCCTCAAAAAATAAATAAATCGCAGATGGGTAGCAAAAAGCTATGAGGCAAAGATGGGATATTGCCCTGTGAAGATTAAATTTGGCCAACAGCAGAAATAGTGAAGTTTTAGTGAAGTACGTGTTCCTCTAACTAGCTAGATGGTGGGTGTCCAAATATGATGAAATTCCCTGGCAAGGAAATTTAGCTGCACTATACAAACTTCTAAAAACACAGAAGAGGCCTGCCACATCATTCAAAAAGTTGTTCTTTTATGCTTCAACATACAGTGTGGTTTTGTACCCTGCATCAAATTTTCCCTTGAACCTGGAGGGGGTGCATTTATGCTGCATCTGGAAGCAGGGTCAGGATTTACACTTTCTGTCCAGTGCCCAATGTGGCAATTAAAACGCGAGCTGAAGATTCACCCATAACATAGACACCACCATGTAGCATTGGCAAGAACAAGGAGGACTGTAATTTTGAAAGACGGAAAACTACCCTCCAATGTGACAGTAATGCTGTTGAAGAGAAATCCAGACTAATAGAAAGCTAAAAGCAGCAGAGTAAACAAAAAAACAAAAAACAAAAGACAGGGAATATGACATTTAGGATCTTGCTTTATAGGAAAACTAAAGATAGCCTTTTTTATAATACTTGTTACATTTACGCTGTTAGTGGCAGAACTCAGCAATCCGCATTAAGCAAGAATGCATATACTTGCAAAACCAAATGTAAATCATTTAGGCCCTATTATGGTACATTCATTCTGCAGGTTTTAAATCCCTAACCTCAAATCTATTTACTGCATTAAACAATACAGACCTTGACAGTTATTACACCATTGCGACCAACTTTTTTCATGGCATCCGAAATAATTTTGCCAATTTCAAGATCTCCATTTGCAGATATCGTAGCTACCTGTAAAAGAAAAGAAAGTAAAAAACAAAAAAAAAAAAAAAAAAAAAAAAAAAAAAACATACATACGATTGTAAATAGAATGTAATTGATTCAATAAAAAAAAAAATTGTTTTACTGGCCATTTGTTTTTATCACTTCGGCATAAAAGAACATTACCTCAAACAATCTACACCACATTAGACGCATAATCAGAACAAATGAAGCAGAACAATAAGTCAAAAAATAAATAAAATATGTGGCATTTTTCCTTTACCAATTTTACATGTCACATTGTGTTTTTTAGAGAGTAAAAGGGAATATAAATTACCTGTGCTATCTCTTCTGGTGTTGTTACAGGTTTTGACTGTTTCTTCAACTCTGCAATTACAGCATCAACTGCCAACATAACACCTGTAATACAATATCAGGACAATATTTAAAGCAATATTTGTGTATTTACCTGTTTAGTATGAAAACACTAGAGCTACAGAAGTAACATAATACAGTTATGGCAATAGAAAGGGGTACCCTTTGCTCCCCAACTTGCAGCAGAGGTTTTTAAATGAGCAGCAACTACTTTCTAGTTCAGTTTTACAGTTTCTCTGTCACCTGGAAAGCTCGGATGAAGGATCAGTATAACACGTCAACTTTTCCCTTGAATACAGAGGGGGGAAATTTGTGCTACATTTATGGCATCTGGAAGCAGGGTCCGGTTTAGGGATATTACATTATTATATCTTTTACTGAAAAGACTACTAGAAAAGAGGTGACACAGAGCTGCAGGGCTAAACCAACAAATCGGGTTCATCAGTAGCCTGGCTGCCCATTAGGAAGTGTGTGAATCACAACTATGGATGAACAGAAAAAAACAAAAATCTATCCAAGTTAATAATGCACATTTTAGCTGAACATTAAATTGTGGCCTGGAATTCTGCAAGTTAATGATTTATTATCATCTCAAATCACAAAAACACACCAAGGCAGCAGATCTAAACTCTTAACTTTTATAAGAACAAGTACTGGGCAGTGAAGAGGCTATCCATTGATTTTTGATGTCCTAATAAAACCTTTTTAACTGGTAATTTTTATCACACAACACAGCCCAATGTAATAAAACTCTGTTAACAAACAGGTCTTTTTAAATGCGGGAGATAGGAAACATTACATTTTAATATTTACCACTGGCAGCCTGAGATGGTGGAGCGTTATGCAAGAGTTTCATGCTCCGAAGTGCCACCAGTGTATTGTAAGATTTGGGTTACTTCACAGGTACAACCTGTACTAGGCCTTCTTATAAGAAATATTTATTGATGAAAAGAATTGTATAACAACCATGACTTTTATATATCCCGCAACCACTATGCACTGACTGTTTGCCAAAAAATGCAGAATATCTGGATAGGAGAGCATTAAATGTAGTGAAGTTTGCAATAATCGGTATTACTGAGGGAAATGGGATATACAAACACATACCTCTTCTGATTTCAATTGGATTTGCACCTTTACTGATTTTTTCAAAACCTTCCTTAGCAATTGCTCTAGCAAGGACAGTTGCTGTAGTTGTGCCATCACCTGCTTCTTCATTTGTATTATTGGCAACATCTTGAACTAGTTTAGCACCAATGTTTTTGTATTTGTCTTTTAGATCAATTGCTTTTGCTACTGTGACACCATCTTTGGTTACTTTCGGACTCCCCCATGACTGCTCAATTATGACATTCCTTCCCTGAAAAGAAAGATAAGAATAATATACTGTTATATGAAAAAAAAATTATATCCTTTAAATAGACACAAAACTCTGAAGTCTCCAGCAATCCCATGCCTACGATTAGAGTGCATAGATCTAGAAACTAGTGAAGCCACCTGCCAATTAAAAACCACTTACAAGATGATAGAAGATGCATGCTCGTCAAAGTAAAGTGCAGTCCTGGCATTCCACATGGCTCTGTGGGTACCACCGCTGTTCCGGGTAGCTAGAAAAGATTGGCTAGCTGGCTGGAATGGATCACAGCGTTTCTCTAGGAAGCTCCACGCTGACCCGGAAGTGGTGTCACCGGCGTCTGATTGGACCAAGGCAGGGCTGGAATCTTGTCAGGGCTGCAAGGGTGAAGGCTACACGCTCAGAGCTGACTGCTCCCTCTATTGGCCTACAGGCCCTTTGGGAGCCTCTTTCCGACAATCGTGGGCGGTGGTTGTGGCGGTCTGTGGGGGCAGGGGGCTTATCAAAATCTGTAAGCCCCTGTTAACAAGGGGGCCCCCCCATATCCCGGAACCACCCCCCCATGTAAATGAGTATGGGGTAGTGGTGCACGGAAACTTCAGCCACCAAAAGGAAAAAAAATAACGATAATGGAGTTCCAAAAAGGGGACAAGGTCCGCTCCGGGTGCCGCCCATTGCAGGGGTGTCATCCTGGCGCTCCCCAGTTCTCCTCCTCACACGGAGGGGGCGATCACCGTGTGTCCGCAGTAACAATGTCCCGCATCCTGTGATAGACGGCAGACTGATCCAACAGCGGGATATTGAATCAGTGTGACGTGATCACAGGAGGCAGGACATTGTTACTGCGGCCGGAAAAATTAAAATCCAGCTCCTTAACACAGTGGGAGATCGCCGCTCTGATCCGGGCACAGGCAAAGCTGCATCTGACAAGCACTTGTGAGGCTGCATCTGACAGGCACTTGTGAGGCTGCTGTGATCTCTTGTAATCAAGTCTGCAGTCTCTGACCATCTCTCCTGTTTCATGTCTGCTAGAGGTGCACCAAGAGGAAATTTTGCTAATACTATTAGCAGTGTGGTTAAGTAAGAGATTACAGACATGATACAAGAGATGGTTAGAGACTGCATTTTTCTTGACCTTTCTTGCACTAAAAAGGTGCCAATAATGTCCAACAATAAATTCATACCAATTTAAAATTATATTAAAAAGTCAAATATAATACAACAATATATAAAAATATATTTTTTTAAATTGTCATTTTCGGTTACGGTTTTAGGCAAAGTGCATCCTTCATTTTCGGTAAAAAAGTTCTCATTTTGTGCACCCCTACCCATTCACCAAAAGTGTAAAAAAAAAAAAAAAAAAAAAAAAAAAAAGACAGTTTTTTAACCACTTGATGACCGCCTCACGCCGATGTACGTCGGCAAAGTGGCACGGACAGGCAAAATCACGTACAGTGTACGTGATTTGCCTTCCGCGGGTGGGGGGTCCGATCGGACCCCCCCCCCGGTGCCCGAGGCGGTCGTCCTTTGTGCCCCGGCGATCGGTGGTTGAGGAGGAGACCATCCGTTCGTGGCCCCCCCTCGCGATCGCCGCCGGCCAATCGAATCATTCCTTTGCTGCTGTATGCTAAACAGCAGCAAAGGAAATGATGTCATCTCTCCTCGGCTCGGTAGTTTCCGTTCCGGCCCGAGGAGAGAAGACATCAATGTGAGTGCACCAACACACACACACACACACACACACACACACACACACAGTAGAACATGCCAGGCACACAAAACACCCCGATCCCCCCCCCCCCCCGATCGCCCCCCCAATCACCCCCCCCACCTGTCACAAACTGACACCAGCAGTTTTTTTTTTTTTTTTTCTGATTACTGCATAGTGTCAGTTTGTGACAGTTACAGTGTTGGGACAGTGAGTATTACCCCCCTTTAGGTCTAGGGTACCCCCCTAACCCCCCCTAATAAAGTTTTAACCCCTTGATCACCCCGTCACCAGTGTCACTAAGCGATCATTTTTCTGATCGCTGTATTAGTGTCGCTGGTGACGCTAGTTAGGGACATAAATATTTAGGTTCGCCGTCAGCGTTTTATAGCGTCAGGGACCCCCATATACTACCGAATAAATGTTTTAACCCCTTGATTGCCCCCTAGTTAACCCTTTCACCACTGATCACCGTATAACCGTTACAGTTGACGCTGGTTAGTTTGTTTATTTTTTATAGTGTCAGGGCACCCGCCGTTTATTACCGAATAAAGGTTTAGCCCCCTGATCGCCCGGCGGTGATATGAGTCGCCCCAGGCAGCGTCAGATTAGCGCCAGTACCGCTAACACCCACGCACGCAGCATACGCCTCTCTTAGTGGTATAGTATCTGAACGCATCAATATCTGATCCGATCAGATCTATACTAGCGTCCCCAGCAGTTTAGGGTTCCCAAAAACGCAGTGTTAGCGGGATCAGCCCAGATACCTGCTAGCACCTGCGTTTTGCCCCTCCGCCCGGCCCAGCCCAGCCCACCCAAGTGCAGTATCGATCGATCACTGTCACTTACAAAAGACTAAACGCATAACTGCAGCGTTCGCAGAGTCAGGCCTGATCCCTGCGATCGCTAACAGTTTTTTTGGTAGTATTTTGGTGAACTGGCAAGCACCAGCCCCAGGCAGGGTCAGGTTAGCGCCAGTACCGCTAACACCCACGCACGCAGCATACGCCTCCCTTAGTGGTATAGTATCTGAACGGATCAATATCTGATCCGATCAGATCTATACTAGTGTCCCCAGCAGTTTAGGGTTCCCAAAAACGCAGTGTTAGCGGAATCAGCCCAGATACCTGCTAGCACCTGCGTTTTGCCCCTCCGCCCGGCCCAGCCCACCCAAGTGCAGTATCGATCGATCACTGACACTTACAAAACACTAAATGCATAACTGCAGCGTTCACAGAGTCAGGCCTGATCCCTGCGATCGCTAACAGTTTTTTTGGTAGTATTTTGGTGAACTGGCAAGCACCAGCCCCAGGCAGCGTCAGGTTAGCGCCAGTACCGCTAACACCCACGCACGCACTGTACACCACCCTTAGTGGTATAGTATCTGAACGGATCAATATCTGATCCGATCAGATCTATACTAGCATCCCCAGCAGTTTAGGGTTCTCACAAACGCAGTGTTAGTGGGATCAGCCCAGATACCTGCTAGCACCTGCGTTTTGCCCCTCCGCCCGGCCCAGCCCAGCCCACCCAAGTGCAGTATCGATCGATCACTGTCACTTACAAAAGACTAAAACGCATAACTGCAGCGTTCGCAGAGTCAGGCCTGATCCCTGCGATCGCTAACAGATTTTTTGGTAGCGTTTTGGTGAACTGGCAAGCGCCAGCGGCCTAGTACACCCCGGTCGTAGTCAAACCAGCACTGCAGTAACACTTGGTGACGTGGCGAGTCCCATAAGTGCAGTTCAAGCTGGTGAAGTGGCAAGCACAAGTAGTGTCCCGCTGCCACCAAAAAGACAAACACAGGCCCGTCGTGCCCATAGTGCCCTTCCTACTGCATTCGCCAATCCTAATTGGGAACCCACCGCTTCTGCAGCGCCCGTACTTCCCCCATTCACATCCCCAACCAAATGCAGTCGGCTGCATGAGAGGCATTTTCTTTATGTCCTCCCGAGTACCCCTACCCAGCGAACGCCCCCAAAAAAGATATTGTGTCTGCAGCTAGCGCGGATATAGGCGTGACACCCGCTATTATTGTCCCTCCTGTCCTGACAATCCTGGTCTTTGCATTGGTGAATGTTTTGAACGCTACCATACACTAGTTGAGTATTAGCGTAGGGTACAGCATTGCACAGACTAGGCGCACTTTCACAGGGTCTCCCAAGATGCCATCGCATTTTGAGAGACCCGAACCTGGAACCGGTTACAGTTATAAAAGTTAGTTACAAAAAAAGTGTAAAAAAAAAAAAAAATATATATATATATATATAAAATAAAAAAAAATAGTTGTCGTTTTATTGTTCTCTCTCTCTCTATTCTCTCTATTGTTCTGCTCTTTTTTACTGTATTCTATTCTGCAATGTTTTATTGTTATTATGCTTTATCATGTTTGCTTTTCAGGTATGCAATTTTTTATACTTTACCGTTTACTGTGCTTTATTGTTAACCATTTTTTTGTCTTCAGGTACGCCATTCACAACTTTGAGTGGTTATACCAGAATGATGCCTGCAGGTTTAGGTATCATCTTGGTATCATTCTTTTCAGCCAGCGGTCGGCTTTCATGTAAAAGCAATCCTAGCGGCTAATTAGCCTCTAGACTGCTTTTACAAGCCGTGGGAGGGAATGCCCCCCCCCCACCGTCTTCCGTGTTTTTCTCTGGCTCTCCTGTCTCAACAGGGAACCTGAAAATGCAGCCGGTGATTCAGCCAGCTGACCATAGAGCTGATCAGAGACCAGAGTGGCTCCAAACATCTCTATGGCCTAAGAAACCGGAAGCTACGAGCATTTTATGACTTAGATTTCGCTGGATGTAAATAGCGCCATTGGGAAATTGGGGAAGCATTTTATCACACCGATCTTGGTGTGGTCAGATGCTTTGAGGGCAGAGGAGAGATATAGGGTCTAATAGACCCCAATTTTTTCAAAAAAAGAGTACCTGTCACTACCTATTGCTATCATAGGGGATATTTACATTCCCCGAGATAACAATAAAAATGATTAAAAAAAAATAAAAATGAAAGGAACAGTTTAAAAATGAGATAAAAAAGCAAAAAAATAATAAAGAAAAAAAAAAAAAAAAAAAAAAAAAAAAAAGCACCCCTGTCGCCCCCTGCTCTCGCACTAAGGCGAACGCAAGCGGCGGTCTGTCGTCAAACGTAAACAGCAATTGCACCATGCATGTGAGGTATCACCGCGAAGGTTAGATCGAGGGCAGTAATTTTTGCAGTAGACCTCCTCTGTAAATCTAAAGTGGTAACCTGTAAAGGCTTTTAAAGGCTTTTAAAAATGTATTTATTTTGTTGCCACTGCACGTTTGTGCGCAATTGTAAAGCATGTCATGTTTGGTATCCATGTACTCAGCCTAAGATCATCTTTTTTATTTCATCAAACATTTGGGCAATATAGTGTGTTTTAGTGCATTAAAATTTAAAAAAGTGTGTTTTTTTCCCCAAAAAATGCGTTTGAAAAATCGCTGCGCAAATACTGTGTGAAAAAAAAAAATGAAACACCCACCATTTTAATCTGTAGGGCATTTGCTTTAAAAAAATATATAATGTTTGGGGGTTCAAAGTAATTTTCTTGCAAAAAAAAAAAACTTTTTCATGTAAACAATAAGTGTCAGAAAGGGCTTTGTCTTCAAGTGGTTAGAAGAGTGGGTGATGTGTGACATAAGCTTCTAAATGTTGTGCATAAAATGCCAGGACAGTTCAAAACCCCCCCAAATGACTAGGGCTGCTGAAATTAATCGCAGCATCGATGCATCGCGATTCGGGTGTCCCCGATGCGGCATCGATGCATGCGACCCGAATAATCGATTTCTGGCCCCGCCCCCTCCCGGGAGAGCGCTCCGTCCGTAAAACTGTTATTAGTGTGTATATTGCGGTCATGTGACACTCGGCTGCGCCTCCCTCCTCTCAGTCTCTCCTGATGTCAGCTCCGCCCACTGACTGGAGCTATCAGGTCAGAAGAGAGGCGGGCGGGGCTGACATCAGGAGAGACGTGAGAGGAGGGAGGCGCGGCCGAGTGTCACATGACCGCAATATACACACTAACAGCAGCTTTACGCACGGAGCGCTCTCCCGGGAGAATTCACTGCCCACCTCAGATGTGACAACCGGCGGAACACCGGCCGCACAAATGGAGATCGGGGGGAGATGGTGAGCAGGCAGATCGCCCTGCTCATTACAGGCTGCCACCGGCAGAGCAGCATGTGAGTACGGAGGGGGAGGGGGAGGGGGGGGGCGCTGTGACACAAGTCCATATCATAAATTGTCTTCTATGTGCCTTCATCACACCCCAACTCTGCATTATTGTCCGCAGTCTGTGCCCATCTCCTGTGCCATGTCCGCCGCAGTCTGTGCCCATCTCCTGTGCCATGTCCGCCGCAGTCTGTGCCCATCTCCTGTGCCATGTCCGCCGCAGTCTGTGCCCATCTCCTGTGCCATGTCCGCCGCAGTCTGTGCCCATCTCCTGTGCCATGTCCGCCGCAGTCTGTGCCCATCTCCTGTGCCATGTCCGCCGCAGTCTGTGCCCATCTCCTGTGCCATGTCCGCCGCAGTCTGTGCCCATCTCCTGTGCCATGTCCGCCGCAGTCTGTGCCCATCTCCTGTGCCATGTCCGCCGCAGTCTGTGCCCATCTCCTGTGCCATGTCCGCCGCAGTCTGTGCCCATCTCCTGTGCCATGTCCGCCGCAGTCTGTGCCCATCTCCTGTGCCATGTCCGCCGCAGTCTGTGCCCATCTCCTGTGCCATGTCCGCCGCAGTCTGTGCCCATCTCCTGTGCCATGTCCGCCGCAGTCTGTGCCCATCTCCTGTGCCATGTCCGCCGCAGTCTGTGCTCATCTCCTGTACCATGTCCGCAGTCTCTGACCATCTCCTGTAGCATGTCCGCAGTCTGTGCCCATCTCCTGTAGCATGTCCGCAGTCTCTGACCATCTCCTGTAGCATGTCCGCAGTCTCTGACCATCTCCTGTAGCATGTCCGCAGTCTCTGACCATCTCCTGTAGCATGTCCGCTGTCTCTGACCATCTCCTGTAGCATGTCCGCTGTCTCTGACCATCTCCTGTAGCATGTCCGCTGTCTCTGACCATCTCCTGTAGCATGTCCGCAGTCTCTGACCATCTCCTGTAGCATGTCTGCAGTCTCTGATCATCTCCTGTAGCATGTCTGCAGTCTCTGATCATCTCCTGTAGCATGTCTGCAGTCTCTGATCATCTCCTGTAGCATGTCTGCAGTCTCTGATCATCTCCTGTAGTATGTCTGCAGTCTCTGATCATCTCCTGTAGCATGTCTGCAGTCTCTGACCATCTCCTTTAGTATTGTGGAAGAGAGCCTGGAGCTCCTCTGCTGTCTCTTTTTTTCTTAAGAACAGATAGAATAAAAAAAATGGAGTCCTCCTGACTACTTGAATTTTTTTTTGATGAAAACCATGAGAACTTGCGGACTTGCGCTGTAATCGTGATGCATCGTGATGCATCGCGGAATCGAATCGAATCGAATCGTTGACTTGATAATCGTAATCGAATCGAATCGTGAGGCCAGTGAAGATGCGCAGCCCTACAAATGACCCCATTTTGGAAAGTAGACACCCCAAGCTATTTGCTGAGAGGCATGTCGAGTCCATGGAATATTTTATATTGCGACACAAGTTGCGGGAAAGAGACAATTTTTTTTTTTTTTGCACAAAATTGTCACTAAATGATATATTGCTCAAACATGCTATGGGAATATGTGAAATTATACCCCAAAATACATTCTGCTGCTTCTCCCGAGTACGGGGATACCACATGTGTGAGACTTTTTGGGAGCCTAGCCGCGTACGGAACCCCGAAAACCAAGCACCGCCTTCAGGCTTTCTAAGGGCGTGAATTTTTGATTTCTCTCTTGACTGCTTATCACAGTTTCGGAGACCATGGAATGCCCAGGTGGCACAAACCCCCCCCCCCCAAATGACCCCATTTTGGAAAGTAGACACCCCAAGCTATTTGATGAGAGGTATAGTGAGTATTTTGCAGACCTCACTTTTTGTCACAAAGTTTTGAAAATTGAAAAAAGAAAAAAAAAAAAAAGTTTTTTCTTGTCTTTCTTCATTTTCAAAAACAAATGAGAGCTGCAAAATACTCACCATGCCTCTCAGCAAATAGCTTGGGGTGTCTACTTTCCAAAATGGGGTCATTTGGGGGGGTTTTGTGCCACCTGGGCATTCCATGGCCTCCGAAACTGTGATAGGCAGTGAAGAGTGAAATCAAAAATTTTCACCCTTAGAAATCCTGAAGGCGGTGATTGGTTTTCGGGGTCCCGTACACGGCTAGGCTCCCAAAAAGCCCCACACATGTGGTATCCCCGTACTCAGGAGAAGTAGCTAAATGTATTTTGGGGTGCAATTCCACATATGCCCATGGCCTGTGTGAGCAATATATCATTTAGTGACAACTTTGTGCAAAAAAAAAAAGAAAAAGGGGCACTTTCCCGCAACTTGTGTCAAAATATAAAATATTCCATGGACTCAATATGCCTCTCTGGAAATAGCTTGGGGTGTCTACTTTCCAAAATGGGGTCATTTGGGGGGGTTTTGTGCCACCTGGGCATTCCATGGCCTCCGAAACTGTGATAGGCAGTAAAGAGTGAAATCATAAATTTACGCCCTTAGAAATCCTGAAGGCGGTGATTGGATTTCGGGGCCCCGTACGCGGCTAGGCTCCCAAAAAGTCCCACACATGTGGTATCCCCATATTCAGGAGAAGCGGAGAAGCAGCAGAATGTATTTTGGGGTGCAATTCCACATAGGCCCATGGCCTGTGTGAGCAATATATCATTTAGTGACAACTTTTTGTAAATATTTTTTTTTTTTTTTTTTTTGTCATTATTCAATCACTTGGGACAAAAAAAATAAATATTCAATGGGTTCAACATGCCTCTCAGCAATTTCCTTGGGGTGTCTACTTTCCACAATGGGGTCATTTGGGGGGGTTTTGTACTGCCCTGCCATTTTAGCACCTCAAGAAATGACATAGGCAGTCATAAACTAAAAGCTGTGTAAATTACAGAAAATGTACCCTAGTTTGTAGACGCTATAACTTTTGCGCAAACCAATAAATATACGCTTATTGACATTTTTTTTTACCAAAAACATGTGGCCGAATACATTTTGGCCTAAATGTATGACTAAAATTGAGTTTATTGGATTTTTTTTATAACAAAAAGTAGAAAATATCATTTTTTTTCAAAATTTTCGGTCTTTTTCCATTTATAGCGCAAAAAATAAAAACCGCAGAGGTGATCAAATACCATCAAAAGAAAGCTCTATTTGTGGGAAGAAAAGGACGCAAATTTCGTTTGGGTACAGCATTGCATGACTGCGCAATTAGCAGTTAAAGCGACGCAGTGCCAAATTGGAAAAAGACCTCTGGTCCTTAGGCAGCATAATGGTCCGGGGCTCAAGTGGTTAAAGTCACAACGCCACCTCTGATGCGCAAAAAAAAAAAAAAAAAAAAAAAAAAAAAAAAAAAAAAAAATTAATGAAAAGCTCCGCTGTCAAAGGCAAACCGCTGAATGCCTGGTTTGCCAGCTCTTGTATAGGAAAGAGCGGGGTCACCTGGTAGCACCACCCCCTTGTGATGTCACTGACCCAACATGCATCGGTCAGTGACATCAAAAGGGGAGGTGCGGTACCGCCAGGTGGCTCCGCCCTTTACCTATATAAGAACTGTCAAACGGCAAGTCAGGCATTCAGCAGTTTGCCTTAGTGGAGAGTTTTGTGTTTTTGCGGATCGGCGGTTGCGTCGTGATTGACGAATCTACGTGTGTGTGTGTGTGTGGGGGGGGGGGGGGGGCGACATTGTTTTTTTTAATAAAAGGAATTGTCAAAAACTGTCTGTGCTTTAATTACTGACACTTTTTTTTGGTGAATGGGGAGGGGTGCTATGTACCCCATACTCATTCACATGGGGGGGGGGGGTTCTGGGGGCCCCCCTTGCTAAAGGTGGCTTTCAGATTCCGTTAAGCCCCCCCACAACCTCCGCCCAGGGTTGTTGGGAAGAGGGGGGGGTCCGAGCAACTCCTACACCAAGGCCCCCCTCCCCCATTTTGAGGCTCTCACCTGCCCCCCCCCCTTCCTGGACTGTTGGGCTGCATGCTCAAATAATGGTCTTGTATGGATTTGGAGGGGGGACCTCACGCTGTTGGGTTTTTTTTTTAAACTTTATTGCCGGCAATGCGTTTTCTTCTTTATTCAGCCAACAGCAAGAAAGCCCACTGACAGCTGATGACTCATCGGTTGTTAAGGATGTCGGGGCCGGCTTCCCGACCCCACTACTCAACAACCAGCTATCCACTGCTCCCCAATTGGGCAAAGCTTTGCCCAATCAGGGCTTAGAATGCATTGTGCAGCGCGCAGTGCATTCGGTGGGGGCGAACACCCTGCAAATTTGGGTGTTCGCCTAACGGAGGAACATTAGATGTTCAGGCCAAACTTTTGCTTGAACTGTTTGCCCAACTCTAGTCCTCTGCATGGAGGTGTGCCATTGTTGGGTTTTTAAAGCAGTGATTTCATCAGCCCCTTATGATGCCTTGTTAAGACAAAACATGTAGGGTGGAGCTTGTTGCACTAACTGCAACTATCACATGCTGCCATCTCTAATGTTGAGCAGGGGTGTACACGTGATTGTTTTTAATACCGGCTTTATAATTTCGAGTACTGTACTTGTTTTTATAGGTTTTCACAAATTCTACACTGAGGCAGCTTAATTTCTTTGTTTTTTTTTGATGGGCAGCATATCCTCAATATGTTGAATTGAATGTGTTTGTATGGAGGGGAACCAGGTGATCTCATCCCAGGATTACAAAGATTAACTGCCAGTGGTGGTAGGATTCATAGGCAGAAGAGATCAATTCTGCGGCAACTTGTGCTGGAGATTTTGGTTATTGGTTTTTCAAAAGTGATTATACTTCAGTTTACAGAGGTTTACTATCTGGTGAGTGTATTACACTGTGAACATTTTCTGCATGATGGGACCAATTTTTATTTAATGGATTTGTTGCACTTGATGAATTACTTTTGAATTATTATTTTAACCTGAATACATGAGTATACACAGGACTAAAAGCTTTAAAATGTTACGCTAACCCCTTCCTCCCAAATACTTTGACTACATTGAGGTGGGTGTTTTTTTGTTACCTTTCACATGTTGATCCTGCCAGTATGGGTCATCCTGTCCAAGGGTTATAAAAGTCACAGAATCTTTACCTCTGCAGGAACTGGGTTGTAACCCTAGGAGAGGGGTGCCCAACTTTTGAAGAGATCGAAGGCCACTGAAGTCATTTGGTAACCAGTCATGGGCCACAATGAACTATGGGGTTTTACTGCCCCCAAAACACCCATGTAAACAAGCCCTTACTGTCCTGAGCCCCTATAAGACAAGCTTTACCCACTCTGCAGATGCAGCACAGTACTCCTACAGCTTAGATGCACTGAGCCATAGACAGACAGGCAATCATCAAGAGTGCCTGACTATACCTACCCTTTCCACCCAGCTCCTCTCCATTCATGTCATACTACAACTTCTATGAATGAAATGTGATACATAAATGGAGAGAGCAGATCTTTCCACCATCTGCCCATCCGCCATTAAGAGATCATGTTGCATTCATGGAAATTGTAGTACGACATCTATGAATGGAGGAGCTGGGTGGAAAGATTGGGCATAGTTGGGCACTCTTGATGTTTGCCTGCGATAGCCCCCTTAGTTCTAATTAAGCAATATTAAACCCAAAAATGTTATATATTTCAGTTTACCAATCATTTGATGTGGTGGCTGCATTTGTTTGGGCTTTTTTTCCTTCTGTTTTCACCGGGTGATCTTGCTAGTAACACACCTCCTTTATTAGAGTACTTGCGCCCCCCCCCCCCCATTCCCCGATGAAGGAGCACAGGGAGCACCTTCCTTTGGACAGTACCATTGCCATTCTTGGGGGGGGATGTTAGATCACTAGCCGGTTAACATTAACAAATTGAAGCCGAACTCCAGCTCATACTGCAGTTGCAACTGTTTTTTTTTTTTTTTACTTTTGGAATAAAGGTTTTACATGAATAGGAGTGTTTATAATGACCAGCTCTTATCTGTTATAAATGGCTTCCCTTAACACCCTAAACTGCTATATTTACAGGTTAGCTTAAAAAAAAACCCCACACACCACTTACTGGCTGGATCACCAAGTGAAAATACAAAAAAAGTCTAAAAAAGGAAAAACGAATGCAGCCAGCACATCTAAGCATTGGTAATCTGCAATATAATAAAGGTTTACTTTTGGGCTTAATAGCGCTCTAACCTACACCAGAGGGTCATCGGAGGAGGATTTCTGCTAAACGAGGATACAGCAGCAAAAGTGACACATCTTGTTGAAGATCAGCAATGTCCCTTGTGCCTATTTTTTTTATACTTGGGCCCTAAAGTGGTTGTAAACCCTTACATAAAAACAGTGAAGTGACTGGCCTCAGGTGACACCGATTAAACAAATCATCCTACCTGTCTAGCTACAGGCTTCTCTTCACCTGTTCAAAGTACTGAACTTTCAAGGCTGGATTCACACTGATGCGAATTGGATGCAGGTTTCAACACATCTAATTCGCATAACAGGAGATTGTGACCAGCTTGCAATGGAGCCAGTTAACCCACCTCCGGGGTGGGGTGTGTGGGGGCCACAGGGCGCACTGCAGAAGGGTCCTGTGCGCCTTTGGCTCCGTTTCAGGTCTGAATTCGGGGGAAAATTCAGACCTGAAGCGGTGAACAGGGACGCACCGGACCCTCTGCTGTGAGCCACGGCCGCAGATAGTGTGAACCCAGCCTAAAGCTTGTCCAAGAGTTAAAAAAAAAGAAAAAGCAGGGTGGAGAGTTGAGGTTACACTCTGCAGAGCTCAGCAAAGTCTGAGAGCTGATTGGAGGGAAAGGACACACCTTCACAGAGCACACAGGAACAGATCTGAGGCTGTCTGTCAACTGGAGGTTCCTCCCGTCACCATTTTTCTCTTGGTGTCAAGAAAAAGTGACAGAAGTAATTCATGCTGATAGAGAAAGGACAGAAATGACACTTCATGCTCCTAATTGAGACAAGTACACAATATAGAGGGATATGCTTTATTCATATGTCAAAGGACACATCTTGTTAAAGAAAAGTAATGTCCTTTGTAGTGGACCGTTTATCAATGTGTCCGACTATAGGTGGCTGATATTCATTTTTTTTCTTTTGAAGCATCGGTATCAGGCAAAAAAACTTACCGATATTACTTTAAGGGGCTCTACTGGGTAAAGAGCGGACGGTCAGCTTTCTTGTAACAACTGATGCAGCTCAGCTGTTATTACAAGCATCAGGAGGGGACATATCTCTCTCCCTCTCCCTCCCTCCTCCCTCCCCCCCCCTCTCCTCCTCCCCCTCCCCCCCTCCTCCTCCCCCTCCCCCCCTCTCCTCCTCCCCCTCCTCCTCTCCCCCTCTCCTCCTCCCCCCCTCTCCCTCCATCCCACCAGGAGACCTGAGCCGCTAGCCGAAGACCCAAACAAAGCCGATGCTTTGCTTGGGTCTCTGATCTAGTAACCCGGAAGCGATGTCATGACATCACTTCCAGATTACTGCCATCCTAAAGGCGCCAGTTTTAAAAAATAGAAAGTATTCAAAATCGTCAATCTTCACGTTCTGAATACTTTCAAGCGCAGGAGGGGCTTGGGGTCTTATAGACCCCCAATCCCACCATAAAGAGCACCTCTCACTGACTATTACTGTCACAAGGGATGTTTACATTGCTTGTGACAGCAATAAAAGTGATAAAAAAAAGAAGGCAGTGTAAAAAATAAAAAAATTTAAATCTACAGAATATTGGCCTGAAAGGCAGCCGAAAAATTGGTATCGGCCGTGAAAAAAAAAAAAGCGATAGCGGTCGATCCCTAGTCCTTTGTGCTTAATTTTTTTTTTTTTTTTTTTTAAAACACAACTTATTCTTTAACTTATTCTGTCAACTGTGGGCACTCAGCAAAGCAACATGGACATCATGTGAGGACACACACATACCTTTGGCCCCATAGTGACTGCAACAGCATCGGCTAGAAGGTCAACACCTTGCAACATAAGTGCTCTGGCTTCGGCTCCAAACTTCACCTCTTTAGCATAGCCTCGGCAAAGACGAGGTACCAGGGTTCGGGAAACTGGGCGCACTTGGCGAAGTACGGTGGGCAAACGCAGCATTTTGAAGAAGTCTAGAAAATAAAAAGACAGAAAAATATGCACAAGTTAAAAAAAAAGATACAAACCTTCACAAGAGTACAAAAAGTGTACCACATATGAGACGGATGCAACACTATTCTATTGTGTGTGTGTGTCAATCGCACTGGCAATTAAGTAATCTACACAGATTATACTGGGACCATGTGCTCATTTCTAGTTAAGAGAAAATGTAAAATCTGGGGTAGCTGTGCATGGTGACCAATCAGCTTCTAGCTTCAGCTTGTTCAGTTAAGCTTTGACAATAAGACCTGGAAGCTGATTGGTCCCCCCCATCATCAGGTCTGGAGAATGAATGGCACACCTGACACCCCACGAGGCACATGAAAGATGGATTGTGTAAGGAAATAAATAAAAAGAAGAAAGCCTCCTCCCCGGTATTACCTGTAGTGTCCCCCTCAGAGCAGTG